>OY804598.1:53722235-53946712 GCA_963680895.1 Fragum sueziense | reverse complement strand
ACAACATATGGTTTGGGATCGCAATAAATATTTAGAATGCAGGGCTTTTCTTCCTTCTATAATAGAGGCCGAAATTCGGTGGCTTCCCAATTGGAAAATGGCACCTTTTTTCCCAATTTCAAAGTAAGAATTTCCCAATTTTCAAAAGTAAATTCTCAAAATTTGAAAATGAATAATGATCAATCACCTACTGGCAATTCTTAATCACAAAGAAGCAGTGTGTGTTTTATAATTTACTAAAATTCTGGTTATAAGTGTTGTTTAAGAAAATATGTTTTCATTTGAACATTTACTCTCTTGTGTCTTCTTTTTCCCAATTTGACAAAAACCGCCCTAAAAATTCCCAAAATGACTGACCAGGGCCCCTTCCCAATTTCTGGAAGAAAAGCCCTGGAATGCATTAATCAACTCTTATTTATGAAATAATAACAAGTTTAGCGGTCTTTAGGCTTGCGCAAATAAAACCTGATGTGTGACGGACTACATGTGTAGGTAAAAACCGAGGCGCAAAGCGCCGAGGTATTTGCGATAACATGTAGTCCAGAGCACAGAGGTTTTTATTGCGCAATAAAGACCACTTAACTTGTTATTATCTCCATTATAACACTCAAAATAACAAAACCCACATCCGAAATGTGTTATTTTGTGGAAATTTTGCATGAACTAGTTTTCGGCGTAAGAAACGCATTGGCGGTCAAGTGACGTCATTGATGACGTCATTTGACGTTACCTTGACGTTACGTGACGTTTTGGCGCATACACTAAGCATAATTACATAGAGTCATTATTGGTCAAATAAAACCCGATGCAGTTCTTCTTTCGCTATATATGGATTTTACGGAAACGTGTTATAATTGTAGCTCTTTAACCCTTTCCCGAACAAGACATGGTTTAATTAACTTCATTTTGCTGTCTTTTATCAGCTTTTGAATTTGACCACCCTAAAAATTCGTCGTTCTGGAAAGGGTTAGTGTAAAAAAAATTAATAATAATAAAACAGGTCTTCACTCTTGTTTCACTTTGTGTTTGGTAGACTTTCTTTTCTAAAAAAACACACCACAAATTCACTATCGTTTCCTATCGAAAAATCCGTAATCAGCTGTATTCTTGGTGATATATGGTTTACATGTCCATGACTTGTAAATATTTTCTCGCCTATTAGTCCCGTGGTGACGGTATTTACGTAGTGGAAGCTGGTGGAAGTGGAAGTTGAACTCGAAGACTTCACTGTCACAGCTTTGCTCCGTCGAAACTGTCTCGTTTTAGGCCCGCCTCGTCGTAGTCTGGATATTTGATGACTCGTCAACAACGGCAAGCGATAATGCTCCATTTAATCGAAGATTTAAATGCGTTATGAAGTTCGTATCTTTCAACCGAAGGCAGAGAATAAAGAACAATCGCCTTTTAACAAGATTCAGTCGATAAATTGTCCGCCATTATTTTGTTTTTATTTCCGGTTATTTCCATTGACTGGTATACCTGGCCTAGTTACCAAATCCAGTCTACGTAGCCGTACAATAAACATTTGGTATGGTTCGACAGAAATGTCCGTGGTGTTCCAAATGAAAAGTCACGTGGGCGCTGTCCAAACTTTCCTTAAAGCACCCGATAAGCGTGTCGAGAAAATTGCCGGGAGGCGTTTATGGTCCCTAGAAGTGACAAATACACAAGGCATATACCGGTGTAATCAGTCCAGTGTGTATCCAATTATGTATGATTCGCGTAATCGTTTAATTGCTTTGACAGTTATGAATTCGGTAAGTAATCAACCGTCTTTAAATATACTACAGGTGCATCATATTAACTGACAATTTTGATTAATTAGGCATGCAATCAAAGATCGAGGAATGTTGTTATTTTCCAAACATTTGTGATTAAAGGAGACAAAATAAACGAGTAACTGCAATTAATTCATTCTAAACTTTCTAAGCCCCATGATTTATGGTATCGACGGCTTGAAACTAATGAATCCAAAAACAGACTTCTTTGCACAATTTGCCGTGAAGCTATAGCCTAATTTTATCAAACAAATTCGCCACAGAAGGCGCCAATATGTATATTTTGAATTTCATAAACTTTTTATTTGACTTCAACAAAACTAGTTTCGAAAATATTGAAGGAAAGCACTGAATGCAGATCTTTATATTTTCTCATTCACCAATATTTTTACTGGTCGCAAATTTCTAAACAAATCGTCGGCTACGTTCTATATACAAATTCTCATTCATTATGTTAATTTATGCAGATTCTTTGTTTGTCAGTAGAACCTAAGTCCATGTCAAAAATCGTATTTAAATCAAATAAAGAAATGTGCATTATTTACCCTCAAAGTGTTTTATGTCCATTGACAAAGAAAGTCACTCAATACTTTTGTCCTGTTTCATCTACAGTGTCAGAAATAAACACGAATTCTAAATCAAAATGGTTGTTCAATTAACTCCAACCTTTAACTATCCACGAGATTCAAAAACTGTAATATGATTAATCAGCTGTTGATCTATTTTTAGTACATAAATTTGACTGGGATTTTGTTCTACATTCCAGACAGCCTGTGTGACGTCACGCCACGTCATACACTTTTTTAGGTCAGATTCTCGCCAGTTCATTACAAAGAAACCCTTTCCTCAATTAGCTATTCAGTGAATATGCACCAATCTATGTATATCATCATTTCATATGATTATCTTAACCCATTACCAAACAACAGAATTTTAGGGTGGTCCAAATTGAAAGATCTTGCAGATAAATGAAAATTTCAATTTTTGGTTCTTTTTGGATGAAAAACTTAGTGGAAAATGAAGAAATTGCTTTTCCACCATGTTTTCCATCATGGTCATTATTTTGTGGGGAGTCAAAAAGAGTCATTGTGTGGTGATGGGTTAAGGTCATATCTTGCAGTTATTATGAAGTAACTATATAAAAGGGTTAAAATCAGACTGCCAAGATGACAAATTAAGACTGGTCAAGCTTGAACTGGATTGCCACAAGGAGAAGAGATGCAACTTGGAGCAAACAATATAAGTCATATTGAAAAAAGAAAGAGATATGTTTGTATTTAACTATTTCTTCTTTTCCTTCATTATTTCATAAAACTTCGAAATCGCGAAAACGCGCTGAAAAATTCCTGATTTTCTGGAAAAATTCCTGAAGTTTGGACATGGAAGTCCAAGACTTCCTGAAATTGGTCCTTATTGAGACCACTGGGCCAGGTTTTGTCAAACGACAACAATTTAGGGAGTTCCAAATTGAAAGCTGCTGCAGACGACACGATAGACATTGAATGCAGTATGATATGGCGCGAGAATAGGGTCTAAAGTCAATATAGTGCTAGACCTATAATTAAAATGAAATAGGGGTAGACCGCTAAAAGTAGCAGTCTACCATCATATTTTTAGCGGTTCACCGATAAAAATATAGGTCTACCCATAAAGTAAGGGTAAACCGCTATTTCAGT
Source organism: Fragum sueziense (assembly GCA_963680895.1). Lineage (NCBI taxonomy): Eukaryota > Metazoa > Mollusca > Bivalvia > Cardiida > Cardiidae > Fragum > Fragum sueziense. The sequence continues at coordinate 53,943,258 of OY804598.1, read as the reverse complement.
TAACGATCTACCACTAAATTAACGTTGTACCTACATTTTTATCGGTAGACCTCCATTTTTTTCGATAACCAATAACAGAGCTTGTACTATAATTATAGTCGTTAATATAGCTTATGGAAGGAGGGAGGAAACGAGCCATTTGATTGGCTAATGAGATTTCGAGCAGGGGGGCAAAAATAATAAGCGGTCTACCCATAATTTAGCGGTACATCGTAATAATTTAGCGGTAGACCGTTAATTGAAATAGCGGTCTACTCTTATTGTATGGGTAGACCTTTATTTTTATCGTTGAACCGCTAAAATCATGACGGTAGACCGTACCCCTATTTTATTTATAGGTCTAGCGCTATATTGACTTTAGACCCTTTTTGCGCGCTATAGTATGATTTATGTACAATAAAGCATAGAAAATACTGATGCAAAGTAAATAAATGCAAAATTCTATATCTCATTTTGTCTCAATGTTTTCCCATGTTTTTAAAGGGATATCAAAACCAATTCTCATTCGTAAAAGGATCGAGTCGACAGTTTAAAGCTATGCCTATGAAGTCTTTTATGGAAGAAATCATTGTGGGAAAGGTAGAAACTGCTTGTCACAAGCAATTTCTTCATTTGCCACGATGTTTACCAAAGCCATTACATGAATATCGTTAGGGGTCAAAAAGAGTTATTTTGTGGGAAATTGTTTAGGGGTTAATATAAGCTTGATAACTCACCAACTGTTCATCGTGATCGTATTGCCTTTGTGCTATATTTTCTGCTACTGCAGCATCAATTTGTAACTGGTTGACTTCTTGTGTGACACTGGTTAGATTTACGCCGCCAGGCTTTGTAACTGTGAAAATATGAATTTGCATGGCCATTGTAATAATCATGTATGAAATATAGAATCTTTTCAATTATACTGAAGTCCGCAGGTTGATTCCGTCGTATAGTCAGAATCACTGGTGGTGAACTCGGCCAAAGCGAGGGACGTTTTTCACTACAACAATGCATAGATATTTTGCGTTTAAAAATGAGTTCAAAGATTTTTAAGTCTAATTGCAATGAATTTGGTCTAAAAATATACCGGGTTAAAGGATATACATGTATATTGACAAACCGTCGGTGATATTATAAAATCTCGTAACTACGGCTTTATCTAAGCGGTAGTTACGAGATTTTATAACAACACCGACGGAATACATTGTTCGCGAAAAAATGTCCCTCGCTTTGGCCGAATTCACCACTAGTGAGAATAGATTGTTCGAAAAAGTAATTTATCGAAGCAAAACAACCTCGTATCATATTCACGGTGGATAATCACGTGATACAATATTTTCAGAAAATCTTCAATAATTTTGTTAATATGCGACCGATTTGAATTCCGTTTGAAGCAGAGAAGGTGGATAGACGTCACGCATTAGATGGACGGAGTGGATTTTTGAAAAATCAAGTGATAAAAAAGTTATTGAAGATAAACCAAAATTTTGGTTTATCTTCAATAACTTTTTTTCAGTTGATTTTTCAAAAGTCAAACACGTCCAGCTTATTCCTGGCATTTTCCCACATTCAAACCGAATTTAAATTGGTCAAGTATTAAAAAAGATATTGAAGATTATCGGAAAGTCTGAGTCACGTGATTATACACCGTGATATTGGTCCGTTAACAGTAGGAAAGATTCAATTGTTTTTTAGTTTTATCCTTTATTTCCGCCATACAGGCGAGCAAGAAAAGTTTACAAACAATAGAAATGAACATGAAAAACAAATACGAACATGAAAAATATCAGTCAGACATCACACATACAAGCATTCTCATACGTTGTTCATTAGCCTTTTCCCTGGCAGCAAAAATCTAGCCTGATCCTATTGAATTAAGATGATATTAAGTTTTTAGGACAAAAAGACAACGTGAATAATATAGAAGATCTATATAGAGCATTTTACGGAAAAGTTGATTATCAGTATTTTCTGTTTCTTAATGCATTACTTAACTACGTTTTTTCTATTAGGTCTGTGATGTCAAAACCAGGTCTTATTTTGGAAAAGGCTAATTAAACAGCGCATTGACAATCTGCAAACACTCTCATTAACAAAACAATCGGAGAATAGAAGCCTACTATATAATTTTATACTATAAATCATAGAAAGCAGCCACCAAATCCTTATCGCGGCCAGAAAACGAAAAGGGTTGGTCGAAAAAGCTGACTACAAAAATTAAGTGGACGCTTGTCTGATCATTATTAAACAATACTTTGGACAAAATTCTTCTTGACAAAATTTATTTTGAATTAGATCTAGTAAACGTTAACATGCTTACCTTGTGATTTAGATACTATGGCTTGTCTAATCGCCGTATCTAATGACTGTAACTGTTTCTCTACGACTGTTAAATCTTGTTTGTTGTTTGATACCTCTTGCAGCATTGTGGCATGTTGCGCCGATGATGTTTTAAATTCATTATCAAGAACTTTTGAAATATTCTGCAGCTGTTTTAGAGCATCCGTTACGTTTTGCTGAAAAGCGATCTTAGCAGAGTCTAACGCTTGTTGTCCTGGGTTGGTACTTGCGGAACCGGAAGCTCTCTTTGACCTCACAGACGGACCGGAAGTAGAGGTTATCTGGTTATTTCTGACATTTTCAAGAACTGTTTTCATCGATTCTATTTCCTCTTCTAGAGCAGTTACATCAGCTTTAGTTGATTGTTCGTATTTTAGGATTTCATCCACCTGTTGATCGAGAATGTCAAAAGTTCCTTGTTGGAAGTCCTGCATTACCTCAATATTCCCTTTTGTCTGGAAAACTTCCGCGTTCACATTTTCTTCAAGTGCACCTATTGCGTCACAAACACCGGTGTCTGTAGCAGCAAATTTCAATGAACAATATGTCTGCGAGTCCACAGCATTTGTGATAAATGTAACAAACAACACAAATGATTTGACAAGTCTATGAAATTCAAATCGAGCCATTTTTTTTTACATATGTCAAAATATAAAATATAGAATCCAAAAAAGATAAACACTGTTAAAATATCGATCTGTTTAAATTGATTTCAAATATCAAAGCAGAGTGCGAGGTTCTTAATCTTTGTCACCGGTTTCGAAATTAATTTAGATGCACTTCAGTTCGATTTGTCCAAATGAAATGTTTGTTTCGTGTTAAGTGAGAGTTAATCCTCACTTAAGACTTGTCTTATCCATTATACAATCCTCTCTTTAATTACTCATTTATTTGAACCCATCTTGACATTTATCTATTCCAACTAGCCTATCCGAGACCTGTTTATTCTGTTATCTTGGCAACCATTTACCCCTTTTCCATTTTCTACATCAGTTTCAGCTTAAGTTTCAACAAATTGAAATATTTCACTAACATTATTTATAACATTTTGTGGGTCTTACTGATAGAGAATTCAAAAGTGCTCTCAGCTTTTGTTACCGTTTCATTGTTCTTTATCCATATAAAAAATTAAATATATTTCTTATAATTATTAGGAAAAGATTTGACTTTAATGTCTCGCAAATAGTACCACATTTTGGAAAAAAAGAGAGAAAGAAACAACGAAAGCGTAAAAAGATCAAAACCATTTCGTCGAAAACTGTAACCCAAAGTTTTTATATTCTGCTATTAAAGCGGGTATAAATATACCCATTAAGCTGTGGTAAAACAATGTAAATTTAATCCTAAAACATTTCAAAGATCACAGGAAAATATTTAACATCTTTATACATTGCTGATAAGCGCGGTCTGATTGTTTTACATCTGGGCGGCTTCCTTGGTTTCTCTGGGTTCAAATGTCTGTTTTAAATGGTTTTAAATCTTCTTATCATTCATATTATTGTCATATTTGGACACATTTATGAAAATCTATGAAACCACAAAAGTAATTTATTGCTAGAATTTTGTCATTTTTCCCTTATGCACTTTAACAGTTGATAACAATGTTTGGCTCTAACACCATAGAGTTAGAACATTCTTTTTAATTACTGTACATGTATTTTAAGTCTTGTAAATATGCCTAGAAATTCTTCAAGTACTGCAGTAAAGGTTATAATTTTGTCCTCGTAGAGTTTCAAATCCCAAATTACAAGCATTCGAAATATTTCGTGTATTTAGACTTTGCGGTTTGATCGCAGCGGAAATCGACTGCCATTTAGCCAGCGTGCGGTTGAAACAAGCGGAGATTGGTTGCATTTCCTTTAGCGTGTATCTTTGTTTGTGTTCATTGTTTGCACCAATCGGCGCCAATGGATATCGGCCAGTGTGACTAAATTATTGCTTGCTAATTGAACTACAGAGGATGGTCAATGTAACCCATTACCAGACGGCAAGATTTTAGATTTGTCCAAATTCAAAGTAGTTGCAGACGACAATTTAAAATGCATGAAATTTTACTTAATATTCTATTTCTATGTAGAAAACATAATGTGAAATGATGAATTTGCCTGTCACAAGCAATTTCTTCAATTTCCACAATGTTTTCAATAGCTTTCATCTTGAAAGGCGTCAAAAAGCGTCAGTGTGTGGGAATGGATTAATTAAATACCGTGATTCTTCTTCGACAACCTCGTAACTGCAGCTTTATCAAAGCTTCAATTCAGGGTTTTTCGATAGAAAATCAGTAATATTAAGAAGAATTATTACACGAAATTTGACATTTTTTCCTCTTTGTCTCAATATTTCTATGCTATTTCATAGCCAAATAATAATCCTTTATCTACGACAACTTTCAAGTTTGAACAGTACGGAGTTTTGTCGTTTTGGAAAGTGCTAAGATCCATGTATATATATATGTTGACGTATATCAATGCGCATGTCGCTTCTTTTCAACAAAAACCTTGCAACTGCAGCTTCAAACAATTTGCGACGATGTGCTTTGGTTGATAGCACTATTTCTACCATTGGGCTCAGACATATATATTTAGCCACAGTAAAAACCTATAAAATGCGGAAGGTCAGAAGGGCGAGTTTCAAATTAACGATTGGAAATACCATTCATTCACCTGCAACTACTTCCAAAATTGCAACTTTATATATACATGTACATATTATTTTGACTTGAAATTAGTTGAAAATGACAGTATAAATGTTACGAAAAGTAGAAAATTTGTTTGGAAAAGTTTTCAAAATGTAGAGGGGAATAGAAAAAACTCGCGACTAGGATTCTATTTATTTTTCTCGTTTCCTTTTTCAACGTTGACTTTTATGGGAGTACCCATTCCACTTATTGTTGGACTCGTTGTCTGACCCAGTGTAATTTTACGGAATATAGAATGCATACTTTGAATCGTCACTGTTTCAAGATTAGACATATGATAAAATTACTGCGCATTTCATAGGCGCTGACATTATTGAAAGCAGTTCGAAATAATACTACCCATGATGCCAAAGTCATATCGGTTTATGTCAAGCCAACTCATCGTAAGATAACGTTGTTCGGTTATGAATCAAAGTGGTGTGGTATTCCATCCCAAAGTTGAACAGTACAAGTATCAAACAATGAAATAGAAGATATTCGCTATCAAAGTATCATCATTCCTACAGTTGAGAACATCATGAAATTGACATTTATACCATTCCATTCCGATCAAAACCATTCCACTCAAGCGTTCATTCATTCCGCTCACAAAAACATTCAAACCGCTCATAAAACACTCACACCGCTCAATAAACGTTCCCTGGTTTAATTGGTTGTTATAAAAAGAATGCATTTCATTGGCCGAAATATTTACGTGGGCGTTTTATCGATAAACCTTCATACCTATAATATTGGTAAATTTCCTATATCGGGCTGTTACTATTTAAAGATCACGTTTGATTGGTTGAACGGTTATCTTGGGCGTGTTATCGATTTTTTAGATACACAAAATCATTCAAAACGCTCATTCCATTCATCCATTCATTCGCTCATAAAACGATGCCATTCCACTCAGAATGTCCATTTCATGATGTTCTCAGCTGTATCTCATTGCCCAGACAAATTTCAAACAGCGACCAGTTGGTGTTGAAAAACTTTAAAGGGATTCAAACTGAGTGTCATTTCACATAATTTAATCCGAATTGGCTTGTTTTACACTGTCTATACGGAAAAACCTTTTACCAAACGGGTCAAAATAGACTTATACAAAATGATAGATGCTGAATACATTGGACTGTCAGACAACGGTAAAGATAGGAAATGTGCAAAACATAGCAGAGAAAATATTGATGCAAATAGAGAAAATGCTGATTATCAGCATTTTCTACTTTTGTCTCAATGTTTCCTTAAAGTTCTATAACTATTTACGTCAAAAAAAGGTTTTGGGTTGGAAAAGCATTAAATGGCCCCTTATCAGCGATTGTCCAATATTTGTCCAATATTTGTCCAAAACAAGTTGACCGCCTACTCCGGTTAGGAGCCGGTTGTTTGGACACAAATATCCGATACACGTGTCTATGGGTAGATAACGGTCGCCAGGCCCTCACTGGTTTAAACTTTGTGTTTGCTTTTCAATTTTGCATGACCGAGGATGAGAATTTTTCATATAAAATTGCTGGTTACGACGATTAAAAGGAACGCAAGCTTGATATTTCGGGCATCACGCCACCAAGATAACAAATATCGAAAACATTGTGGAACATGAAGAAATTGCTTGTGAAAAGCAGTTTCTTCATTTACTACTGACAATGCTTTCTACCAAAAAAAAAAAAACTGTGAAAAAAAGGTAAATAAAGCATTCACTTGAAATTGTCGTTTGAAACATCTTTGAACTTCGCACAGTCTAAAATTTTGTCATCTGGTAATTGGTTAATTCCACATTGATTCGCAATCACTTTGTCGTCTTCAACTCCTTTGAAATGTGAATAGCCTCACAAGTTCGACGTTCGGTAGCCTAAAAGGTTAATTAACTTCTATAAGTGTACATGTCATTATGGGTCCATTTATCCTTTGAATAAATAAATGCAGACATATTTTCTTCTTATCTACGAAATAGAAATGAAAAAAGACAAAAAAAATATTTTATATATCCAAACACTAAGCGGATTAATTCTGATGAAAAAAGTGCCATCCCGAAACGATCACGAAACGAATAAAAGACTCTGAAAACTCATTATAATTCCAATTATTAACCATTTCCCAAACAAGACACTGGGGTCTTATTATCAAAATCGTCAAACCCTGTTTAGTGGACTCACGCTATCGTAAGCGATTCCCAATATGTCAAATATCTACCCAAAGGTAAGACAGGGTAATGAGATAAACTTATTGCTTTTTAAAAAGGTTACGGTCTATTGCGTTCTGAGGTAAAATCCCTCTGTTTACGATAATTACATTGGGTCCGAAAATGCTCACAACATCGCGTTTCGTATACAGTCGACACTCGTTATCTCGACATAGGATAAGTCGAAGTTATGCTTAAATCGAAGTGAAAATATGGTCCTGTCCTCATCAATGAATATCTTTTAACATACTGAACAAAATTGTTTTTGAAGTTAATAAAATAATTGAAATATAGTAGAAAAAGGAGAGAAATTGCTCATTATGAGTAGTTTCTTTACTTTTCCTGCTTTATTTTGATACCATATATAAAAAATTGATGACCAAAAAAAGAAAAGGAAAGAAATGAAACTAAATAAAAAATCGGATGAGTTAAACTCCGGTTACCTTTATGTAAAATTAAATTCTCAGCGACTTCGACACAACGAGTTTCAATAGACACGGTGGATAACCCTATGAGTTAGAATTTCAGAAAATCTTCAATATTATTGTTAATACTTGTCCCCATGCATTTTAAATTCGGTTTGAAGCAGAGAAGGTAGAACAATTTCAGGAATTAACTGGACCTAGAGGACCTTTGAAAAATCAGCTGACAAAAAAGTTATTGAAGATGAACCAGAATTTTGGTTGATCTTCATTAAATTTTTTATCAGGAGAATTTTAGAAAATAAATCCTCTCGTCCATCTAATACGTGACTCCAGTCTTGTCCATATGCTCTGCTTCAAACCAATTCAAATTGGTCAAGTATTAAAGCTGGAGGGTAACAGATGGTCAAAAAAAATGATATTTTTGAAAAAAATATGCAAAACTTTTGTGTTGACCACCTCAGAATGGTTAATAATATGCGATTCAGACAGAGATTGAGCCGAAATTATAAGAGAGATACCCGAATTTAGAGAGAATCCAAACCCAAATTCAACTCCGTTACAGATGCGGTTGAATTTATATTTTAACTGTCACGCGTGCGCATAAAGCGCGGATCAAGATTCAAACGAGATTCATATTTGAATTTGAATTAGGGCTCAAAATTGGCACTTTCGACATCGCTTCATGACTTTGGTATCAAATTGCGAAAAAATGAGTCGTTGTTTCAATAGTTTGTCGTAATCATTTCATCAGGTCATATAAAGCTTAAAAAGTGTACATTTCGTTTGTTTTTGACAAATTTTGGGTCCAAATCTGGGAAATAGTAGCTTTAATAGAATTAATGACGATTTTCTGAAATTGTTGTATCACGTGATTATCCACCGTGAAGAAGATGCAGGGAGTACGATTCTCGTGGCTATGTGATCTGCATGTGTGCTCTTTCCCAAACAATACCTATTTTTGCTTTCCCTAATTAAAAGATTGTGGGAACATATTCGGGAGACATTGAAACAAAAGGAGAATATTCTAATAATCACTGGTCACTTTCCATTTTGCGTTAATATTTTCTTATTTTCCTTCACACATCCAAAGTCTCACAGAAACGATTATAAGTTTAATTTATTACAAATTGCCAATACCGAGATTACGATTATCAATTATATCTTATGCATTTAAAAAAAACATTCTTTCAATTCTTACGTACACGGATGGGACACCCCTCCCAAACACCCATCCCCGTTCGCCGCCCCAATGTAAAAAACACGCGACGTTCCTACTGCATATCTATCCAACCTATCTTTTTTTAATTGGGAAAGGATTAATGTACGTGTATATCTATTGTCATGTTGTCAAAGGAACGGAAATTAAAAAGACGCTCCTTTCCAAATCTATATCCATCACACACGTCAAAACCATAGCTTTGTTAGGAAATAGATTAATTCTGCTTGATTAAATGATTCCTAAAAGTTGAAAAGTTCGAGATTACCAAAAGTTCAAGAGTTTAAGATTCATGAAAGTTCAGAAACCTGAGTTCATACATGGCAATGTAAATTCGAACTAATCCTTTCCCAAAACAAAACCTAAGTTTGGCAAGGGAAAATTTATATACAAAAGAAGACAAGGCTTATATGTTTAGTTTTTTTACTTTTGCGTCAATACTTATTGGGTTAAAAGTGTTCTTATATCTTAACTTTACTTATATCGATTTTGTCGGTTGCAGGACCATTTTTTCTTATTATCTTATTGGGGACGTCAAAACCAGGACTTGTTTTGGAATTGTTTAAGTGAAACAATCAGTTTAAATGTCATTAATAAATAAATGAATAGATATTTGATAAATAAATGAATAAATATGTGATATGTATTTTTCGCCTTCTCTGCTTCAAACCGATTCTAAATCGGTCAAGTTTTACAGATTTAAAGAAAATTGAATATGTCGTCTAACGTGATTCACGGCCGTGGTTTTAGTCTTACTTTTTTCACTGAAAAGGATTCCTCATCTAAATTTGATCAGAAACTACAGGGTTCTCCGCAGACTTTGAATTTTCCGTGGTCAAGTATCATTCAACGATATACATACATTAAGCCTAAGCACTTTGGGTTTGTGTAAATGCATGTCGGCCTACTTTTCTATTAAAAGGAATGTCTCATCTTGAGCAATTTCTTCTTTCCCCATAAGCTAATGTTCTTGTAAACAATTATATGATCATTGACAATTATAGGCTATGTACAGAGACAGAGTTCTTTATCTATTTTGGTTACAAATTTTAAGTTTCATGTATTAACACATTTCCTGTCGGCAAAGTTTTGGAATGGTCCAATTTTGAAGGTGTTTCAGACGACAATTTAAAGTTAGGCCTAATGAAATTTTTAAAATCTTTCCATATTGGGTTAGAAAACATTGTAAAAATGAAAAAAAAAATGCTTGTCACAAGCAATTTCTTCATTTTCCACAAGTTGTTGAGAGGCGTCAAAAAGTGTCACTATGTGGGAATGCGTTAAGATGTGGGAAATTTTAGATGTACAGTCGACACTCGTTATCTCGACATCAGATAAGTCGAAATTCCGCTTAAATCGAAGTGAAAGTAATATCCCATTCTTAACATATGGATATCAAAATGAATTCTGAAACAAATACAGCCATTGAAATTTAGTAGGAAAAGGATAGAAATTGCTCGTTTCGAGCAATTTCTTTCCTTTTCCTACTATATTTCAATCATGGATACATATGATGCCCATCAAAAATGGGGGGGGGGGGGGGGGGGCAACTACAGCTATTTAGCCTGTGGGAAACACCGAGTTGTTTCTTTCAATTCCGTGGTGCCGTAGACATAATTATCCGAATACCAAATCCAAAAAACAATTTTAGACTTTAGAACTTTTGAAAAACAACATTTAATCACTCAACAACAGATAGAAAACAGTAGTTATATAGTCTGTAAATATTGACCTGAACCCGACGAATATGCAATGAGTAATTGTGACACGGAATAATCAATACTTGCCAGCTATTTTCGCTGTCGAGCAGCGTCGATATTTTCCATAAGCATTGGGACTTTGTATTCTGCACGTGCTCCTTGTGTCAATATACGTCAGAGAGCGGTTATTTCGCATCACAGTTACTCATTACATATTCAACAGGCTCAGGTCAATATTTACGGAGTATACATTCTATAATACATGTACGAGGGGTGATCCAAAAATTCGTAAAATGGACCCATATCTTCCCTATTACTACCTTGATCAGGCTATAACTTGGTAATATTGTAGTTCATTATGTACAGACGGCATGGAAATGAAAATTTTTACAAAACAAGTTCTAGCGGCCGTAAACTGCGTAACCATAGTAACGTATACACGCTTAGGCGGGAGAGCATCAAAATTTTATACATAATCGTTAAATAAATCGAATTTTCTTAAATTTCTGTGGGCATTTTTTGGTGCAAATTATTTCTACGATAGTATGGCGTCGAGACGTCAAGTTGTGTACGTTGTTGTTAAAATTTTTATGAAGACATTACATTTTTCATAGGAAAGAACAATTCAACTGAATAGCGATATGACGTCGGTATCAAAATCAGAATGTCGGTCAGTCATCAGATTCTGCCACGATCTTGGTCATACAGCAACACACACATTTCAGTCCCCGGACTAGGCTCCATTTCACTGAAACCGACTGATATGTGGGACTGATAACACAGAGCACCGTAAAGGTCCTAGTCTCCTATCTGATTTAAAATGATGAAGAAAACAAGAATATAATGCGGCAGAGAAATTACGTTGTTCAAAGTGACATCCTAGATTCGGACTTCAATGGTGGATAATGAATGCCAAAATAATCTTGCAATCGATCAAAACCTGATTACGACGTCAGAACTGGGTAAATAATGATAGACTCCGTTTTGATGGTAGATCGATCTTAAAACAACCAATTAGAGAACTGTTCAATATTTCGATTCTGAAATTGTATGATAACACTTTAAGCACTTTTACCTCATCTTCGCAAACCAAGGGTGACATCTACGACGTAACGTCGTTTCTGTATTCACCCTTGGCGTATTTAGTCCGATTTTCTTGGTCTCCTAGAAAGCGTTTTCATTGGTTCCAGCAAGGTCTCGCTGGAACCAATCAGATTGTCGACTTAAACATTTGTTATGAGTAACCAATTCATGACAACGGGCGGGAAAAAAACATTACATTTGCAACTCAAAAACGCGAAGATGGGCGATATTTCCTAAGAATTTCACTGCAATAGACAGGAATTCCCTATCTTCAATCGACGAATTATTATACTTTCGACAACTCGACTACAAAAGCAGCTAACTTTTAGCTAATCCGCATGACGTATGACGCGAAAGACAACGCGCGTTAATGACGTCATCAATGATGGAGGAAATAACGTAAACAACCAGCAAGACAAATGCTAGGCGGCGCTTCGCGATTGCAAGAAAATCGGACTAAATCCGCCAAGGGTGAATACAAACATAGGTGGGTTCAACCTTGGCTAGCGAAGATGATTTTACCTCGGACATAGAATTGCATGAGAAAAAATATTGACTTTAAACAAAAGGGTTCGTGATAGCGTTAAGTTGACGTTGTGTTCAAGTTCTTGCCCCCCCCCCCCCCCGCATCGCGTATAGTCTCTGTCTGAAATTTGTCACTGTACAATAACTGTTTTTGATAAATACTATTTAAAATTTCCACATTTATTGTAATGATGTCACATTTAATGACTGTATAGCTTTTGTTTTGATAGTCAATACGCCTAGTTATATTAATCCATTTTACGAACTTTTGGATCACCCCTCGTATACTAACCCACACTTCTAACGCAATCTTATTTTTCTGTAAATCTTTTTAACCATGCAAATTATTGCCAGTTCTAATGTTTTGAAACGTATGCTCATGCACGAGTTCCATGTGTATGACAACAATTGGATTATTTTGTTTTGCTTAGCTGAATCACCGAAGCCGGAGCTCAAAACCACAAATTTGATTACATGTGCAACTAGAAGTCAATTCCAACTACCGATTCTTCTAAGACTTACCCACAAGGTTACCGAATGTAGACGTGCCAAAAATTTTCGACATTTTATGCGCGAGATGCCTATATTTGCTATTGAAAACGGGAATCGGCGATTGGAATGGTCCAAAATGTGACGTCATTTGCTTTCGTGGTCAGTATTTTGCTCTCAGCTCGGTCAACCGTACACATTTTATGGCAGAAGTATATTCAGTCGAGCACCGATTTTAAATTGACTTTGTTACCAGCAATAAATCTCAGATAACCCATACAAATACGCCATTTTTCTGTTTGGCACGTACACGAGTTATTGTCATTTTTAGGACGAGTTGCTTACCTTCTTCGGAGTTACTGCTCAAATCTAGGGCAATAGTGTTCGGACAAACAACACAACTTCAACAACGCGCATGACAGCCTTAACAACCGAGGCAATTTATCGTCCAATAAGAGCAAAGTCTGTGATCAGACGACTTCCGGGGCGGGATATTTGGGCTGATTTGCATTATCTTCGACCAATTGACATCAGCTGAGTCAGACGCAATTGTTTCAGGTACATTAGAGATGGCTAGTCCGCCATCGGAGAGAAAATTTGATGAACAATGTATCGCGTTTCACGCTGAAAAGCGAAATGACGTTCACTGGTCTATCGACGCGTCGGAGGGCGCCTCTTAGCCGTTGCTGAAGTTGACCGTTCCTGACGGGCGTAGATCATGGTTTGAAACGGATTCTAGCATCATGGAAGAAATAACTCGTCGATTTTTGTCATTATTTCAAGACGTAGACATCCCGCTGTTGTGTTGATTTTGGCTTTTTTAAGACATCCCTCTGTCGGGTAAAGGTTATCTTTTCTTCTGCGAAAGAGTTTTTGGCTAAACACATGCATTTGCTGATTTGAGTAATAGTCCAATTTTAACGTGTTCAAATTTCGTGAATTTTGATAAAATAATAACGGAAATATATAAAATCAAACACAGTTTTGAGTTGAAAGTGTGGGTTAGTATAGTTATTTTGATTTCACGCCTAACATTGTGCGAACCCACTTGAACATTTAGGCGATAATACCTGTACCAGACGGAAAATTTTTAGACTCGTCCAAATTAATTAAAAAGTAGAAGAAGATATTTGCAAAAGAATAACATTTTCCAATTTTGGTCTTTTGTGGTAGAAAAAATTGCGGGAAATGAAGGAATTGCTTGTAACAAGCAAGTCCTTCATTTCCCACAAGACTTCCCCAAAATATATTTCAAATTCTTCGTCATGTTAGGCGACAAACGGTTTCACTATTCGACTTTGTGATTAACGATTAAACAATAAATGGTATACCCATTTTGCGTTTTTAACCCTTTCTCAAACGACAAAATTTAAGTGTTGCCAAATTTAAACCCTTTCCCAAACAAGACCTGGTTGTGACGTCCCTAATTGAATAGGCTTGCCATGGGAAAACATTGAGGCAAAAGAATAAACTGCTGATAACCAGCAGTTTCTACTTTTGTCTAAATATTTTATATGCCATATTTTACACAAATCCTATCTTTAATAACATCCATTTTGTCTGTTGTGGCAGTTTTTGAAGTGGATCACCCTAAAATTGTGTTGTTTGGGAAAGGGTATAAGTTGCTGTAGACGGCAATATAAGTGTTGGTCGCTTTATCCTAAAACATCTTTAGAAATCTCAAGATATCTCAAGAAATCTTACTCTAAAGAACTCGACTCAGGTCTTGTTTAGGAAAGGGTAAAGTCACTATCTACCCTTGTATTGTACTCCTGTTTTTGTTTTGTTTTTTTTTTATGTTTTCTTTTGATTTTTATTGGGGTTTCTGTCTTTTTGTCTTTTTTTTTTTTGTCTTTTTCTTTTATTTTTTTTTTATTTTTGTTGTTGTTGTTGTTTTTGTTTTGTTCTTGTTTTGATTTTTTTCTCTATGTTTTTAGGGGGTGTTTGTTGTGAAAACTGTCAGTCATATAAGTTCTTTCTGGTCTGAAACTGGGTTAGCGTTGGACACGAAAACACTTTGTCACTCCCACAGCAATCCGTTTAATCGAATCTTTGATCCAGGGTATTCGCATGGCGTACACGATTGGATTGACTCCTGAATTCAAGATGAACAACGACGTCGTCAGTAGAATCGTATTGGGCTCTGTAGCCTTGGCACTCCCAACAAGGTAACCCCCGATCGTTTTGGTAATGTCAGAATGTTAAATAAGAGCAGTAAATATCCTATTGTTGACGTTATATCTTTCTGATATTTCAACATTCGCATGTGGGCTGCTATGCTTGTTCCAGTGGCATTCGTGTTTTCTGGTGTTATTTCTTCGGTTGTAGCATCAACTGCCATGGCAGGCGCAATTGACATGCGAGATTTGCGCAGTTCCAACCACAGCTTCACCACTGTCATACAGTAAAGAATGTTAGTTACGAACTGCGACGCCAAATAAAATGTACACGCGAAGAATGTCGCTGTTTCCATGTTGTTACCGAACACCACGTCCAAACTGCAGATGATTATATCCACGCCAAATCTTGCCCATGTAACTATTGAGATGCCAATTACTACCATAGGAAGTATCCACGAGATACTAGTAATCATTATCATAAGCGTCCATCGTCTTTGTTGATTATCTAGTCCTTGTTCATTTTTACTTCGGAGAACTTTGTTTCTCAAAACACAAATGCCTAGCACGTGGTATAGACTAACTAATTGTAATGAAGCGATTAGATAAATTGACATGTTACATATCAATCTTATCATTCGCCCCTTGTTTAAATTCAGACCGAGTTGAATCGCCCATACTAAGCCGACAAATAGATCACTTATTGTCATGCTTTTGGTTAAATGGCAGAAGTTGTTGAGTTGTGTGTTCCTATTAAGGTAGAAACATGCTAGAATAACAGCATTGGCTCCCACAGTCCAGCCGGATACAAGAACGGAAGTGACGTAGAGGACGGCACCAAGAGGTTGCATTGGTGGAATGCTAGACTGGTCAAGTGTTGTATTGTTCATCTGTAAAAATTGAAAAAAAGTATCAGAAGAACATAGTATATTTTATTTTTTTCAAGTGTAAGAATAATAACATAGCTCAATGGATTCATGATATCAAACCATTGATTGGCGAAAAGGCTGGTAAGGCTGCAATGATAGAATGCTAGGCTGGTGTATTGTTGTGTTAATTGCCCATCTGTAAAATTGTAAAAAAAAAAAAAACAGATTTTTTTCAAATGCAAGAAAAAAATCTTTGTTTTTCAACAAAAAACATCCTAACTGCAGTTTATAAAGAACTGCAATTGCGATGTTTTTGTTGAAAATCGACGATTGGCTCCCACAGACCGACCGTATACCAGAACGGAAGTAACGTAGAGGAATGCACTCTGGGGCTGCAATGTTGGAATGCTAGACTGGTCTAGTGTTGTCCACACATTTGTATTCACGGTGGAGAATCACGTGACACAAGAATCGCAAAAGGTCTTCAGAAATTATGTTGATATGTGACCAACTTAAAAGTGTTTTGTAAAAAGTGAAGGCGGAAGGTGAAAATGAGTCAGGAATAAACTGCATGAATGTGGTACATCTTTTAAAATTCATCTGATAGAAAAAAGTTATTGAAGACCAACCAAAATTATGGTTGGTCGCAAATTGTTTTTTTAAAAGCTAGGATCTACTTTTTAAAAGATTATTTGCACGCAGCAAATACGTCGTGTTTCCCGCCTTCTATACTTCCAATTTGTTTTTGATTCGGTCATAGCCTATATTAAAGAATTGATAGGAAAAAAATGACAATTTGATATCACATGATTCTCCGCCACGTGTATTGTTCATTTGTATCTAATTTCTTATTTGATTTTTGTAAGAATAGAAGAGGAAATCCAATTTATCCTTTCGCAAGCAAACATATGCTGGTTAAAGGTCCAACTTTAAAGAAGCTACAAATTTACAGAGTTTTTGTCTTTTTTTAAACGACAAAATTTCAACATTTTTTGTTTCCTGTCTATGTTTCCGAAATCCTTTTCCCCTTTTTACAACCATATAAATTGGACAGCTAATAAGTCGGTGCTTTGTGGTGGATTCATTCTGTCGCGCCAAATACAAACAAGATATGTTTGTGAAACACAAATGCCCCCGAAATGGCTATTTTTCTATAATTATGACCTTAATTGATATTTGACCTTGACCTACATAAATGACCTTGTCCCTCTAACCTAATATAATTGAAAGAAGTTTACATACCAAATTTGAGCTTAGTATGTGGAATAATTTTTGGAGAAAAGGCCAATGTTAAGTTGCAGCGTTAAGTTGCATGTAAAGGGTGGATAAGGGTTAAACGATGACCTTGAGGAAGGTCAAATTTCATGGAGCAGATAGATTTCATTGAAAGAAGTTTACATACCAAGTTTGAGCTTTGTATGTGGAATACTTTTGGAGAAAAGGCCAACGGTAAGTTGTTGCGTTAAGTTGCAGCGTTAAGTTGCATGTTAAGGGTGGATAAGGGTTAAATGATGACGTTGATGAAGGTAAAATTGCATGGAGCAGATAGAGACCATAAAACGTAGTTTACATACCAAATTTGAGCCTTGTATGTGGAATACTTTTGGAGAAAAGGCCAAAGTTAAGTGTTGCGTTAAGTTGTTGCGTTAAGTTGCATGTTAAGGGTGGTTAAGGGTTAAACGGTGACCTCGAGGAAGGTCAATTTGCATGGAGCAGATAGATTTCATTGACTGAAGTTTTCATACCAAATTTGAGCTTTGTATGTGGAATACTTTTGGAGAAAGGCCAGTGTTAAGTGTTGCGTTAAGTTGTTGCGTTAAGTTGCATGTTAAGGGTGGATAAGGGTTAAACGGTGACCTTGAGGAAGGTCAATTAGCATGGGGCAGATAGATATCATTGACTGAAGTTTACATACCAAATTTTAGTTTTGTATGTGGACTTCTTTTGGAGAAAAGGCCAATGTTAAGTGTTGCGTTAAGTTGTTGCGTTAAGTTGCATGTTAAGGGTGGATAAGCGTTCAATGGTGACCTTGAGGAAGGTCAAATTGCATGGAGCAGATAGAGACCATTGAAAGAAGTTTACATACCAAATTTTAGCCTTGTATGTGGAATACTTTTGGAGAAAAGGCCAAAGTTAAGTGTTGCGTTAAGTTGTTGCGTTTAGTTGCATGTTAAGGGTTGATAAGGGTTAAACGATGACCTTGAGGAAGGTCAATTTGCATGGAGCAGATAGATATCATTGACTGAAGTTTTCATACCAAATTTGAGCTTTGTATGTGGAATACTTTTGGAGAAAAGGCCGATGTTAAGTGTTGCGTTAAGTTGTTGCGTTAAGTTGCATGTTAAGGGTGGATAAGGGTTAAACGGTGACCTTGATGAAGGCCAATTTGCATGGAGCAGATAGATTTCATTGACTGAAGTTTACATACCAAATTTGAGCTTTGTATGTGGAATACTTTTGGAGAAAAGGCCTATGTTAAGTGTTGCGTTAAGTTGTTGCGTTAAGTTGCATGTTAAGGGTGGATAAGGGTTAAACGGTGACCTTGAGGAAGGTCAATTTGCATGGGGCAGATAGATATCATTGACTGAAGTTTACATACCAAATTTGAGCTTTGTATGTGGAATACTTTTGGAGAAAAGGCCAGTGTTAAGTGTTGCGTTAAGTTGTTGCGTTAAGTTGCATGTTAATGGTGGATAAGGGTTAAACGATGACCTTGAGGAAGGTCACATTGCATGGGGCAGATAGATATCATTAAAAGAAATTTACATACCAAATTTTAGCTTTGTATGTGGAATACTTTTAGAGAAAAGGCCAATGTTAATTTGTTGCGTTAAGCTGGTGCGTTAGGTTGCATATTAAGGGTAAAAAAGGGTTAAATGATGACCTTGATGAAGGTCAAATTGCATGGAGCAGATAGGTATCATTGAAAGAAGTTTACATACCAAATTTGAGCTTTGTATGCATAAAAGTTGTTGAGAAAATGACAATGTTAAGTTACGGACTGACAGACAGACGGACGGACAGACAGACGGACAGACAGACGGACGGACAGACATGAGTAAAACAATATGCCCCCGATCTCTCGATACGGGGGCATAAAAAGT
This sequence comes from Fragum sueziense, assembly GCA_963680895.1. NCBI lineage: Eukaryota > Metazoa > Mollusca > Bivalvia > Cardiida > Cardiidae > Fragum > Fragum sueziense. The sequence continues at coordinate 53,924,546 of OY804598.1, read as the reverse complement.
ATATACTCATACTTTTAACTAGAATTAATTTTTCTGTCCTTAATGAGATTCCCGCGATGTCGGAATTTTTCACGCGACTTTCTTAATATTCGTTATGTACAATTATGTATTTATAGGAACATATTCGGTAAACGTCGTAGACATTCAGCATTAGAATAATTACGAATAACTACGACTTGAACTTTTTGTGTATTTTGCAGTACCGGAAATACTTGAGAGTGACAACTTTGGCTCATTTGTCTAGCCGGAAACGAGATAACGGAGATATTATAGAGAAAAAGACTATACAGCTGCAGTGGGGGTATATTAATTACACACATATACTAGTCAAGTATTGTTAATCAGTAAAAAGTAAATATTATAATAAGAATGAAAGATTTTTTTTCTTAACCCTTTCCCAAACAAGACCTGGTTTTGACGTACCTAAGAGAATATGCGTGGAAAAACATTGCAACAAAAGAAGAAACTGCTGATAACCAGCAGTTTCTCCTTTTGTCTCAATATTTTACACAAATTCTATCTTCAGTAACTTAAATTTTGTCATTTGTGGCAGTTTTTGAAATGGATCACCCTAAAATTTTGCCGTCTGAGAAAGGGTTAAAAAAAGCGAGAATACCAGCATTTTGATCCCACATGCAGTCATTTCGGATGCTAGAGCGGAAATGACGTGTAGAAAAGCCCCGTAAGGCTACAAATACATGTAGGTACACTAATTTATTAGTCACCAAAGCGGAAATGACGTACACGTAACCAGAGGAAGTCACGACGGGGAATAAGGTGACAAAGCAATTGCAGGAAATATATGTTTTATACTTCTTTTAATTGGACAGTTCCATTCGAAAGGTGCTGCAGACGACAGGTTTAACTTATTGAAATTGTATAAACGATTACATTTTGGTTTCGAAAACATTGTGGAAATGAAGAAATTGCTTGATTTTATAAAGATGATAGTGATCTTCTAAATCCAGCAAAGTCCTGAATTTAGTTTATCTGGTCTGCTTAAAACAGAATTCAAATTTGTCTCGTATTAAGAGAATTATTGACGATTTTCTTAAATAGTTACTTGATTCCTTGCCGAACAATCACGGTGATATTCATTGATTGTTAACATCTTTCAACCCACCCATATCAGATTATAATTATAGTGTGACTTTTTCAACAAATACAACTCGTTACTGCAGCTAATTAGCGGTATATATCATTTAAGACAAAGCAATTACAAGAACAAAATGTGTCATATGAATGTGTTGTAGTGTCTATTTTTTTCCCCAAAAAATACCTTTTTAAACCATTAATAACCACATTTTTTTCTATTTTGCAGTGGTTTTTTTCATTAAAACCTAATGGACACTTGATATTGATATTGAAAAAAGAATTATGACAAACAACAAAATAACCAGTCAGTCTACTAGGATTTTGTTGATAAACGTAGGCTACTTTTGTAGCAGGTAGGGGGTAATAAGCGGACTCTACAACAATGCCCCCGGGCTACTCTTGGACTATGAATTTAAGGCGGGGAACTAAAGCAAGAAAAAATATCGCTGCTTTTCAAAGTAACTCTCGTAACTGCAGCTTGAGACAAGCTGCAGTTACGAGGTTTTCGTTGAAAAGCGACAATATGTTTAACCGTGATTATAGTCGCTATATATTGATGTACTCTCATTCTGTACAGAACTTTTTCAAAAAAATGAATTTCAATTGAATACATTTACTTCCCATTCCCAAACGACAAAAAATTAGGGTGATCCACTTCAATAACTGCCACAAATGACAAAATGGAAGTAATCTAAGATATAATTTGTGTAAAATATGGCATAGAAAATATTGAGACAAAAGAAGAAACTGTTGGTTTTCAGCAGTTTCTTCTTTTGTTTCAATGTTTTCCCTAGCCTTTTCTGTTAGGGATGCCGAAACCAGGTATTGTTTGGTAAAGGGTTAATACATCTACTTAAAGGGACATAACATTCCCATCTTATTTTTTAAAAGTATGTATTCATGCCAAGATTTACTATTCTAATGTGTTTAAATGCTATCAGTTCGTTGGTTCTTAAATTGTTGTTGATAAGCAAAATACACGCCTTTATTTAAAGTTGAGACGAAAATGACGCGAAAAAGTCCATTTACATTTAACTTCTGTATACGTCAATTAGTTAAATTATAAGAATTTCTCGTAACGGCGCAATACTTTGGTTTGATCGTTTAAAATTTTCATATGAAAATACATGTATGCTCTTTCAGGTAAAATAACATTGATCTTTATGAACTTTAACGGTATTTCTTTTCCCAAATTGTTTTCCAAAGCATTCTCCATCATGGAAATCAAAACCAAGTATTCTTTGGAAAGCTTTGAAGGGACCCAGGCTATACATGTATAATTAACCCTTTCCCAAACAATACCTGGTTTTGACGTGCCTAGTTGGAAAGGCCTGGGAAACATAGAAGCAAAAGGAGAAACTGCTTGCAATCAGTATGCTCTCCGTTTGCCTCAATCTTTTCCATGATGTATTGTACACAAATATTACGTATAGTAACTACGAAGTTGTTGTTTGCAGCAGCGTCAAAATTGTAACAGTCTACAATTTTGTCGTTTGTGAAGTGGCTAAGACAGTACAACAGCGTTAGGGCAGTCTGAACTGCAACAGATCGGAAACAAAGAGTTATTTCGGTCCAAAGATAAAGTGATCATAACGCAGTTTTATTATTTTCTATCGAAAACGGTCAACCAGATTCGTCTTGGGCCCCGTTTCTAACCTCACGGCGGCATAAGGGCGTAGCTACAGGAAATTGCATTGTACTCAAAGAACATTGGGACAAGGGTTTTTGAATTCCCTCACAAGAAACTGCTTGGGAAAACAATGTGGAAAATGAAGAGATTGCCTGTAACAAGCAATTTCCTAATTTCCCACAATGTTTTCCCAGAGAGACCAAAAACGCTTTTACCGTCGAAAATGGTATATTTGATTGATTTGAAATTGTCGTCTGCAGTGTGTTTGAATTTGGACCAGTGTAAAATTTTATCGTTTGGTAACTAAAGGCATAGATCTAAAATACGAAAACCAAACGCAAATTTATAATCAATACAATTATTTTTTTAACCTTTTTCGACCAATTTGATATTATTTTCTATTATTGCCTACGAATTGTACTCAAATGAGTACCTGAGTACGCCTGTCTACGCCCTTGTGGGATATCGTGAGAGACGGCAATTTAGAAAATCGTCATGAAATTGTTAAAGGGTCCCATGCCAGATATTCAGGGATCAGAACCACATGGGGATAGTCAGAGTCTGTATTGTTGTCTGGTGCATTGCACTATCTAGGGCCAAAAGGGAAGGAAATTTGGTGGTGGTATTGATCAGGTTTGTCACTATAGATGTCCAGTGTCCGATAAATTTTTCTATAAATAGAAAGTGCTGGTAGGTAAAGATAAACACATACTTAATATAGTAATAATGATAATAATAATAATAATAATAATAATAACAATAATAATAATAATAATAATAATAATAATAATAATAATAATATTATATCTTTATTTCCTCCAATATTGAAGATTTATATTAATTACAAGCATTGTACATAAATAACAGCAAACAAAATTACAATACGTGATAGGTGAAACGAATATACAGAAAGCTTAAGGCATCAAAAGAGAAAGGGGCAGAGATAGAGATTTATGACAGACAGGCGGACAGACAGACTGAGTGAGAAAGACAAACAGAGAAGATAGATAGCCATACATTACAACTAGAATTTACAAACAAATTGTAAGCAACATATATACAAGTTAAATGTTTTGGATTTTTTTTTTTAATATCGAAATTCATTACGACTCCCTATGTTCATACTTTAACGAAACGAAATACTAAAGTTTGAGAAGGAGCGTAATTATTACAGTAAGACTTGTATGTACGCACGTCGTCTCATTGCAGTACTCAGTGCAGTAGAAAGATGAAGATGAGACACTGTATGTACATTTGTTGTTTACATGGTATTAATTTCAAACGTACATACTTCCCATGCGTACATATGCCCACGGAGAGAGCAAAAGTAGCTATATCTATACATACAATAGTTTGGCACTAAAATAGTTATAAATCAGCGACATGCAACATGTGAACATATACATCAATGAATAATGTGAGCATTTACTATTATAGAAGTATGAAATATATCTATAAGACACATCGTAGATACTGTCTCCACAGCTACACTGAATACCTGTAAAGACACCAAATACGATGGAGGAACATTGCTGCTCTATAACAAAACAATGGATAGGTTTCACCTAAAACAGTAGAAACTCTCTGGTTTTGACCAAAAATAGCCTCAACAAATTCAGTATGACTAATCGAACGAAGAACGTTAGAAACATTTTGTCCAAATTCTACTAAGATACTGTTTAAAAAATGTAGATTTGCAAGTCTGTGTAAGAACACAAGATGTAATTATATGTTCTGCTAAGCTTGTTTGAATATCATTGCGATTACACCGCGTGCAGACACGATTTGTAAGCGCAATATATGCAATCAACTGAGAGACGGAAAAGCAGACTCGCAACATGTTGGGATATTTTTTAGCATAGCGCCATACTGAACAGTCATAGAAATTTGGTTGAATAAGTCTGTAGAGTCTAAACTCTTCCGTAGACGTTCTTACGTCCCATTCATTAATGTAAAAATTACAAATTTTTGTATACGTAAGCTTTTTCCAAGCGGCCTTATTTGGAAATGTTCCATTTGATAGAAAGACATTCATATACTCTGTTAAACTGTATTTACTCAACAACACATTTATATCCTGCATGAACCCGGATTGAACTTGATTTTGAAATGAGCAAAGTCTGAAAAGAAAAAGTGACTTTGTCGCGCAATCCCTCTCTAATCGACACAGCTGACCAAAGAAAGTAAGCTTTTTCTGGTCAATTTCGGCTTCAATAGGTAAAGCACTGATCATACCCAAAACAATATCCGATCTTGATCTAATATTAAGACCTTGAATTTGTTTTAAACATAATCTGTGCGACCTTTCCAAGGTCAACATATCTCGGCCAGAGAGGGAATGTAAAAGCTCTGTTCCAAATAAGGCCCTTGGAATTACTATAGATCTATAAATCTTAAGACTGATCAAAGGATTAAGTCCATTTTGGTGGAGTCCGTTTTTGATAAGCCCATAAAATGTGCCTCTGAGTTTACGGTCTAACTTTTTAACTGTTGAAGTATTATTATTATATTTATTACAAAAGATGCCTAAGTGAACGAATTCATCTTTTTCTACAATTATATCATTGCCTATAACGAAACAGCGATTACTACGCGAAAAAGATATTTTCGATTCATTAAAGGTAACGACTGCACATTTGCTACCATTATATTGAAAACGCCAAAGACGCGCAAAATTAAAGCAAATATCTAACATGTCCTGCAACGACGTACTTGACAAAGATAAAAGCGTCATGTCGTCTGCAAACGACGGGGCACATAAACTTATGCCTTCAATTTGAAGACCTAATTGACTATTGGCAAGTTGATGGATTAAATCGTCGATAAAGACGAGATAGAGAAATGGGGACCAGACCCCGCCCTGTCTGGTGCCCTGTAAGACCGGGAACCAATCCGAAACATGGCCATACACCCAAACACAATTCCAGCTTGTTACTAAAAATAGTAACACTTTTTGATGCCAGATCGAGGCTCTGACCCAATTGAGAGCAAAGCTTCCAACGTGTAATGGCAACGAACGGAGGAAAGGAGAAGTTCAAGAGGAACCACATTCCTCTGAGTGAAGATTCCTCTGTGAATCTCGACGGGATATCATTGACTGACTTCCATTTATGGTCTTTACTGGCTTTTAAGTCATTTTTGACCCTCCGAAAACGTAGTATCCACGGATCTTTTGAGGACCTAGCCGCCAGGTTCAACTGTCATTTTCATGTATTTAACCCCCTTTCCCCAACAAAAAAATGTACGAAACATGCCATTTTCAGTGTGAAGATGACACTCTCAGTACCGAAAGGCTTATGTAGATAGATAATTCATTATGGTAGATCAATTTGATAATAAAAGCATTGCTCTTAAAGCCCATTTCCCATACGACAAATTATTTAGACTTTTCAAGTTTGACAGCGGCTTTTAAAACCCTTTTCTAAACGGCACCTGATTCAATTTGGAAGCTCTTGCAGACAACAGACTGGGCATATTGAAAGTAGGATTTTTGTATGTGCAAGGGCGGATCTAGAGGGGGGGGGGGTTCGGGATGTTCGCCCCGACCCCTGGAATAAGCCGAAAATTGAATGTTGACTATAATCAAAGCGTCATAATTTAACACATTTAAGTCATCATTTGGGCGTGGACCTCCACCTCCCTGGCAATTGGGCTTGCCCCCCCCCCGAAAAAAATCCTGGATCCACCCTTGCGTGTGTACATAAGTAAGTATAGAAAACGTTGAGGCAAAAGGGAAAACTGCTAATTAAAAGTATTTCATTAATTTGTCTCTTGAAATGATTTTCGAAACAATCTCTGTAGCACAGTTAAGGGCGGATCTAGAAGGGGGTCCGGACCTCGCCTTGAATTGGCCGAAAATCGAATTTTGACTATACAACGTTAGTACAGTAGACCTATACACGTATCGTTACACAATTCACAAATTTAAAGCCATCTTCCATCTTATGGGCTAGAACCCCCCCCCCCCCCCCCCCGAAAAAATCCTGGATCCGCCCTTGACAGTCAAAACATTAACATTTCGTGTTTGGTAAAGGTTTAAAACATTTTTCTTTTCATTTCTTTTTGAATTTAACACCTCTCAACAATATTTCAGCCATAAGTTTATTTAAAATTGTCCACGCTCCGAGGCTGGGAATACATCCTGTGACCTGTCCATTATTGGCTCTAATCTAGAGCACAAAGTCACAAACACATGCAAAATATTACCGCTCACACTTGGACAGTACTAAGGAGCTCACATGCTTCTGCAAAATTGATTTTATTTTGTTTTCAAAAGCAGTAGCTCATCCTGAACTTGCATGGTGGTAATGGGCGATGGAGACAGGGTACGAATGATTACAAGCCAAAAAATCTCTTTTTTTCAATCAAAGTTGCAAAAATATTTCTGTAACTCAAAACTCTAATAATTAACGAAAATGACTGTATAAAATATTCTTAGTACTAAGGCAGAATAATTGAAAAATGCTCGCGTGAAAATAACGACTCGCTCAATGAATTATATAGTAAAACGACCACGTGACCTTTTGTTTGCTCTCATGCATACACAGGTCACGGTTAAAAATTCAAAGTGTGTTTGGGTGTATTATAAAGGACTCGGCTGTACATACCTTGATGCATTACAATAACGGTTTTCAAAAGTTTAGACGGGACACCCAGCTCTTTGAGTTTGTAAAATAGGCCATCGTGCCAAACACGATCAAATGCTTGTCGGGCGTCTAAAAAACAAGCAAACAGTTTACTACCCTTTTCCAAACAATATTGGACGCTCTCAGTGAGAATAAATGATGTCATTGCACTGCCCATGAAACCCTCCTTGCAAGGGGTGTAAAGGTCGTACAATGGCCATTTTTAAGCGATTAAGCAAAACTTTCTCATAAAGTTTTAAAACAGATGATGAAAGTGTTATTGCTCTATAACTTGACGGTTCATTCTTAGGTTTGCCACCCCCTTTGTAAAGGGTAATGATCAAGCCCTCTTTCAATTGCAAAGGGACATAACTATAACAATACATTAAGTTGAACAAAAATGTCAAATAATGTTCAAGCATAAGTCCACCATATGTTATATGTTCGTTGTAGACATTGTCAAGACCGCACATTTTACCACTTTTTAATGAAATGATTGCGGAGTGTACTTCGGTTTGGGATATATTATCCCCATCTGGTAAAATGGACTCATCCTTCAACAGTTTAACTTGATTGGTGACTAATTCATAATGAAACGAATCATACGATTCGTGGTCTGTATCAGAGTAAAGCTGTGAAAAGTATCGACCCCACTCAGAACAAATCAGATCAGGTGAACGAAATACAGTCCCATCAAATTTAATAGCATTAGCAGTATTTGAATTACAACTATTCCTACGAGCATTGAATAATCTCCAGAACATAGCACAATCTAAGCCAGCGGCGCTATCAATTTCGGCATTTACCTGCTCTAAATAAGATTGAGCTATATTTCTATGATTTCGACGGAAATCGCTTTTGGCAATCTTATACTCTCTGTATTCAGTAAAATCGATGCCGTTCGGTCTGCCCGCTTCGAGCCAAGCCCTGCGTTTTGATCTCATAAACGCATGACTACGCTTGAGGCAGTCAGACCAGTATGGTTTTAAGTAGGGACGATAATGCGAAGTTGGGAAACATTGCTCTGAACAATGATTAATAGTTGTAACAATACAGTTATACAAATCGTCAATAAAACAGCGCTCATCGCCTACCGGTAACTGATCAACACCGTTTTTGAGACGATCATGAATCATACACTCGTAGCGCAAACTTTGCTGGTTTGTAACCGCCGACCATTTAATGGGTTTAATTCTATTAAAGGTTGTATCGGTATATACTATTGTATGAAGGGTAATCCTTAATTTGATTGGTCGATGTGACGAAACATTGAGGCAATTGTCATCAAGAATGTGACATGAATGTACATTTTCAGACAAATTATTAGAAACAATGATATGGTCTATCAACGTGTTGTAGACATTGTCATGGGCTACATAGCTCGTTTCAGCGCCAGTGCACTTATTTGACGTGGTTACTATAAACATGTTGAAGAGAGAGGCAATTTCGCTGAGCGCATTACCTCTCCCATCAATTTGCTTAATAAATGTTTTCCCATTTAAATGGGCATTGAAATCGCCCATCAAAATTACATGCCCTAAAGGCGAATAAAGACTAATCAAATCAAACAGCTGTTCTAAATACTCTCGAAATTTTGCAATGGTATGATTGCGACTAGGAAGATAGACTTGTATAATATATGTGAAGGTATCACGTGAAGTCTGTAGTTGAATGCCAATTATCCTGTCGTTGTCAATGGATAAAGGGGTTATAAGATCATTTAATCCCTTTCTCCATATGACAGCGACACCTCCTTTACCAACTTTTCTATTGCTGTAGATACTCAGATCTAAATCGCATACACCCACGCCGTTATAGTCTGGGTGTATGCTACTTAGAAAATGGGACTCAGATGGACGGAGCCAGTGCTCTGATAAGCCGCATATATCAATAGATTCATTTTCAAGCATGTTACTCAGGTAATACGCACTCGACATGATACCTGTCGCATTCCAAGAACAAACATTAAATGATACAAAATTTCCTGACATAATAATAAATGACAAAATGTAGACAGATATCCAAAGTATTGTGATAGACATTATGTAGCAACTATTTGACCGGCTAATGACCTATTCCATCGACCTGACCTTGACGCCAGTGACCTTGATTCTCGTGAGATTGACCTTGAAAATAGTCTGTAGTTTTGCCCTGTGCTGTAGGCAAGTTGTTGTGATCACCGTTATAGTTACGGTAACTACCATAGCCATAGCGATGATCATCACGACCACGCCTATCATGGTGATAATCTTTGCGAGGGTAATGTCTACCACCGTAAGACCTACTGTTGTTGTTGTTGTTGGCCACATCTTTTGACAAATCGTCATCATCATCATTATCATTATCATAATTGTCTCTATCTCTACCTTTGTTTTGTAATGTTTTTAGGTAGCTATTCTTGGATAGCCAAGGTCTACAGATAACACCCTTGGGCCAAAAGCCCGGTTCAGTCATTTTACTAGAATTCGGTGCTTCGACATTGAGCCTAACTACTACAAATCGCGAATTTCTTTGTGGAAATACACGAACCATTGTGGCTTTCAATCCTCTATTCTTTACATAGTTTTTTAACTTCACAATATTAATGGAAGATTTAAATCCACCTAAGTAGAAGCGTTTAGTCTTCTTTCTTACACATTCGATAAAATCGTCATCATCATCATCAACAACAACAACACCATCATTATTTTTTTCGCCATTTTGCACCTTGCTTAACCCAACGGCTTGTTTATTTGTGTTCGTGTCTCGTTTTACACGCATGTTATCACGATTATCGCGTTCTTGTTTATCCGACTGTGACGTGGTATTATTCGTGATGCGCACTGGTATCTTCTTTTGCACGGGGATCGATTCTGATCTTTGATCGTGGACACGTGCGACCCCGCTATGACTGTCCACTGTATAAACATTGTCCACTTTATCACGAGATTGGCTTTCATCACGATCTAACGGAGCCGCTAATCCTTGCTCAGACAATGATACAGACGGACCAGCACGTGACTCGTCTGGCCTAGTGGTAATAATCACGTGGTCACTCTGACGTTGCGGACACGCAGCGGTAAATGGCACACTAGTAACGGTACCACTGTACGACGAGACATTAGACGAGCATTCACCCGACTGATCTGGACCTACAGGATGCGACTGACTCACGGTATCCACAGAATTAACCTTATTTCCTAATGTCTTATAGTTCTTGCACAATTCTACCAACTTCGACTCAATTCTGCCAAACTGACGGTCATTAATTTTTGAGACTTGCGTGATTCTTTCTAGAATATCACTTATTTCTGTATCACATTTGTCCTTATTCTGTCTAATATCCTCAGACACAAGTTTTATATGGGTTTTTACACTTGTTAAACCAGAAGATTTTTCGTCTTCAATTCTTTGGATGTCAATTCTCAATTTACGCATTTCATCCGTAGTCTCTCTTTTCACTTTGTTTATTTCTGAGCGAATTGCCATTAGTTCACTATCAAGGGCAGTTTTTGAGTCAACCCGATCCTGTTTCAAAGCAACGATGTCTGACTGACATTTTGCCAACTGACTCTGTAACAGGTTTACTTGCTGTACACACATATTGACTTGACTATCCGACATGGACGCATTTAAATCACTTTTACTGAAAGTTCTTGGCAAATTGAGTAAATCCTTCAAACTGTCGTAGGAATTGTTCTCAATAGCCGATGCTAGAGTGCAAATATCATAAGCAAGTTTATGCGAAACACTCTTACCACTAGTAGTCTTCTTCCTACGTTTTAACTCTGCGTCCTTGGGGAAGGGATACGCACTGACATCTTGACAAGACTTAAATAACGTACCTCTGATCTCTTCCAGACGGTCCTCGCGAGAATCAGCCTCGATAATAATTTCAGATATAAAATCCATTTTAGTCGACTTGCGATACAAATCGTGTACTTTATCCAACAATGGCCAGTTCGTATTTTCCGGTGGCGAATCTGATCTGCATATTTCGTTAAACAGATCCTCGGCATTATCTGGAGTTACAGGTATTCTTTCATGCATAGATACGTATACTTGTTTGACACAAGTTTGAGAGCTGTCAAGCTCATAGGTTTCATCTTCAGACGGCTTTCGTCTCTGTGCCGGAGTAAGCTGGGTAAATTGTTCCGTGTCATAGGTTTGAGTTGAGTGCACAGGTGTAAGCCCTTCCATAATTAGGGCTACCCGTTAATCCCTACAACTTTACATTACACACATTGAAAAGTGATCACCATCGAAAGTTTTAATACACAACAGAAGACAAAGGAATATCACAAAAATGCGAATAAAGTCACAATAAGTCCAAAAGTTCAAGATCCAATTACGTGATATGAAGCAAAAACTAATATGCTAGAACTGTGCACAAAATTGTAGACAATTTCCAATTCAAATCACTTTAAATCGTCATTTTGGTGAAGAGCGAAAACGACCCCGCCTGTTCAAACCGGAAGCGGAAGTTAAAGAAGCAATAATAATAATAATAATAATAATAATAATAATAATAATAATAATAATAATAATAATAATAATAATAATAATAATAATAATAATAATAATAATAATAATAATAATAATAATAATAATAATAATAATAATAATAATAATAATTCAGAAGGACTAAAAGAACTTCATCTGGGTGTTCCTTGTACAGAAGGGGGGGGGACAATTTTGAGTTGCTACTAAAGATTTAGGACTTCAGACTTGTAAATTGGGAGTTTTGAGTTACGACTTGTATACGTGGGTTAGTCAAAATAGTGTAATAAGTACATGTATGTGCGAATTCCATATGCATATACAAGAGTGTTACAGTAATCTTCTAAATATCGCTATAACACGCTATAACTCTCTATAACACACAAATGAACATCAAATAGCCATGAATTTTGTGTTAAAAATATACTTGGTTTCCCGTTATGTTTTGATAAACCGTTGCTGTTGTTATAAAATCTCATAACTATGGCTAGAATCAAGTCGTACTTACGAGATTTTATAACATCATCTACGAAATACATGTACGTTTCTTTGTCTGAAATTACATCACGGTTAGCTGGATAAAATCGCTCCCTATTGGCATTTTTCAAGGTAGTTGCCTACATTTACTTTCGCCGCACACAAAATTTACGTGATACAAAGTTTTGCTAGACAGAGTACTTCTTCCCTTACAAATTGACAAATTCATATGATATTTATTTATCTTAGTAATTTTATTCAAACAAAAACCTCATAACCATAGCTTCACAAAAAGTGTAGTTACGAGGTTTTACAAGTACATCGGCGACAATTTTATATGTTCGCAGTAGCTTGTGTACCATGAAATACAGATGATAGCAAAGAAATAATTCTTGTTGTCTGTTACGTAAAGATGAATAAATGAAAAAGAAAATTAAATACCTTGAGTTTGTTAGGACTGTTTTCACGAGATATTTTTTTCTAAAGAACAACACGCACTGTTTCCATCAACAGTTCCATATGAATAGAATTATAATAGAGAAAAAATATCTTATTAATAAGTACAATAGACTGTGAATTATATTTTACCCTTTCCAAACAACATTGTGTTTTGAAACCTATACGACAGAACCAGACTGGAAAAAAATGAGTGAATAAATGAAAAGGCTGACAACCACAATAGTCTAGTTAGTCCCCTACCGGTGTTCACACCGGAGGGGACTATAGGTTTGCCCTCCGTCTGTCCGTCCGTCCGTCAGTCTGTCCGTCCGTCCGTCCGTCCGTCCGTCTGTCCGTCAGTCTGTCCGTCCGTCTGTCCGTCCGTCTGTCCGCTCAAATCTGGATCCCGCGATAACTTAATAACTAAGCAAGCGTTTTTGATGAAAGTTGGTATATGACTAGATGGCAATGTGTAGATTATGCACATCATTTTATTTTTGTTTTTCGACTAAAATTGTTGTTGCTATGGTTACGGAAATAGTGAAAATATGGCCAAAAATGGGATCCTGCGATAAGTTAATAAGTAAGCAAGCTAATTTGATGAGACTTGGTATATGACTAGATGGCAATGTGTAGATTATGCACATCATTTTATTTTTGTTCTTTGACGAAAAGCGCGGTTGCTATGGTAACGGAAATAGTGAAAATATGGCAAAAATTGGATCCTGCGATAAGATAATAACTAAGCAAGCTAGTTTGATGAGACTTGGTATATGACTATATGGCAATGTGTAGATTATGCACATCATTTTATTTTTGTTTTTAGACTAAAATTGTTGTTGCTATGGTTACGGAAATAGTGAAAATATGGCAAAAAATATTGGATCCTGCGATAAGTTAATAAGTAAGCAAGCTAATTTGATGAGACTTGGTATATGACTAGATGGCAATGTGTTGATTATGCACATCATTTTATCTTTGTTCTTTGACGAAAAGTGCGGTTGCTATGGTAACGGAAATAGTGAAAATATGGCAAAAAATGAATCCTGCAATAACTTAATAACTAAGCAAGCTAACTTGATTATTGATTACCATATTGAGTCAATGTGAAGCCGGTAGGGGACTTTATGTGTTGCATACAACACCAGATACTTGTTTTATTTCAGGACCTTCTATGATTTTTGTAGATGATTTGTTGTAACAATTCATTTTGTCGAATTCAGTTATTGCTTTAAATTTTGATGCTTTTAAGTTCTGCCGTTTGTGAAAAGATGAACTCTTTTTTTTTTCTGAAACAGGCCCTGATTTAAAATTATCTCAGAGAAAAGGCTCTATGGAACATTGAGATAAAATGCAAAAATGCGGATAATAAGCATTATTTTTCTCCTTTTCCGTCAACGTTTTTGCTGCCACAATAAGAAAATCCTGAATTCTGTCGTCTATGAAACCTTTAATATTAGAGTTCTTTATATTTTTCTTGCTTGGAAAAAGGTTATGAAACTATGGCAACTTCGAAGAAGAACATCCAATTATTCGCTGCTTTTCACCGAAAACCTCGTAACAGCAGCTTAAAACAAGCTGCAGTTACGATGTTTTCGTTGAAAAGCGACGTATTACAGATTATACTACCACAAACTCTTTTGTCTGTCTATCTTTGATCTTTGATGATTCTATGGGAAATTTCAACTCATGCATCAACTTTGACCGGGTCAAACTTAATATTCCATTGCAAATTAGTTAATGAATATTCATTACGCCAAAGGATGTGATTTATATACGTTCAATATATATATAGCGTCACGTGAAAGGTGGGTTCGAAGCAGAGAAGGTGAAAAATGCCAGGAATTTGGTGGGTGTTGTACTCTGTCAACTTTGTAAAAATCAGCTGCTAAAGATTTTTGGTTGGTCGCCAATATATTTTTTTTTATTATGAGATATTTCAAAAGATCCCTCGATCGTATGAATTCAGCAAACTCTGGTGCTTTCCTACCTTCTATGCTTCAAACCTTTTTCAGATCAGTCATATATTAACAGAATAAGGAGCGATTTTATCCACTCAAAAGTGACGTAATTTCGGACAAACAATAGTATTTTGTAGGTGCTGTTATAAAATCTCCTAACTACGGCTTGATTCAAGCCGTAGTTAGGAGAGTTTATAACAATCCCGACGCTTTATCAATACAAAACGGTAAACCTAGTCTATTCTAGTACGAAATTCATTGCTATTAAAATCTGCTGAATAGATATCGACAATATTGTGTCACATGATTCCCCTTCGTGCAATAGAATCCCGGGGGAAATTCGACACGGTCGTATTTGCAAACAGGATTTCTAAATTTACTTTCTTATGGCATTCTAAGTTTCATTAGGCCTACATACCAAACACTTTGTGCAACTTCGGAGTCATAACTGGTAACGGAGATTGTCGATGTGATCCGGATATTTGAAATGTAAGATCTGTATTTAAAGGCTACCAAGCTTGGCAGTTTATTGCACCGTATATTGGAAGAAAATCATTAAATTAACGTGTTTTATAAAAGATCCGCCAAACTCGGTCGTTTTAAAAGTTTTATTTGCTTTTCTTTACATCGTTGAAAAACTGATTTTCGAGAAAATAAAGATCGGCAATTTCCGTAAAATTGCCACGGATTGACGTCATGAATGGCTTGACTCCGCCCCCAATTTAGAGCATGAGGTGTCTGACAAAGATAATGTGTTCGACTTTTCTGTCATATAGCGAAGTCACAGTTTTTATCCATTTCTCGATCGTAAGAGTAATACAGACAAACTTAAGCCGTTCTTTGGCATATTCCTTAATTCAATTAAGACCTATTCTTTGACTGTTTTAACATTTTTTTCTAACATTTCTGAGGACGAATTCCGTGTTTTGACATTCGAATATTCTCGGATCTTATCGTTACTCAAGATCCCCTCGAACGTATTACAGTAGCCGCCATGAGCCGATCCTGCCCATATCTCTCCGCAAGCATAACAACGGTAGTCAGGTCAATAACAACGGAAGCAGACCAAACAACCATTTAAATCTACGCCAGAAAAATATTTGAAACAAACAGCGTTCTAAAGTCGACTGTATTCTCATAAATGTGACAAAATTTTACCAGATAAAATAATTGATGTGATTTACCGATTATTGACAGTATATTTCACTTGAATTATAACGTTAGCTAAAGGATTGATTTGTTTTGATGACGTCATTTACGCGCGTCTACTTTCACGTTCAATATGGCGGTCACTGTATTACGCTCGAGATCATGTTGCAACCACGTTCCAACGCGGCAAAAGGTTGCAAACAGTCTCGAGGGTCGCGATTGGTGTTTTGAGTATCGATTGGGGAAGTCGCTTTATGACAGAAAAGTCGGACATTTAACTTTTTCAGAAATTTCAGACTTTCCGGGAAATGACCCATGACTGCCCGTTTTTCCCGCCATGACGTCATTCAGTGGCAAGTATGACGTCATAATTTCAAGTCGGAAGTTTAGCGTATTTTCTTCGGCAAAGATCGGAAAAGACCAAAATATCCAATTTAAAAGACGAAATAAAAACACTTCTAATGTTGGAAAATTGTAGAAACTTTGATATTTGGTTAATAGTAAGGTGTTCTTTCGACACAACACTTTAATTTTGCCAATCATCGGACACTTTAAGTTAGGGTAAATGTCAATAATATGAGTTAAATTAGTCCACTCATAATGAGAGTCGCGCCAACGTGGGACTTTTCGAACCTAATCGGGTGACGTAGTAAAAATTCGGCGGTGGTACGTTCCACCACCGAAGGTTTAAGACGTCGCTCGAATAATTTCCACGTCGCGTGAAATTCATGAGGGGTCACGTGTATAATACCTTAAAGTTGATATTTTATGAGTTGCTCTAAGAGTATTTGAATGTCATTTCTTCGGTAATTGCCCGAAAATTTTATCACAATTTGTTTGTCAAAGCACCAAATGTTGTACAGAATAAATCCTCGCTTGTTAAGAAGAAAGACCGTAGGGTAAAATAACCTTGCAAAACAAATTTTAAAACTTGAGTGGTGTGCTTCCTCAGAAAACATGTCGTCCCGGAAGTGACAATCACATGTTCATTTATTTTTCTTTGCTTTTAATGTGAAAATATCACTCCTCTTTTAACTATATGATTATAAAATAAGTTTTTATTCGATAGCTTGGTTGCAATACAGTAGAAACTTCTGTTTGACCTAAATTCAATTAACCAATCAGAGGACATGACCAATTATGGTCAAGTCAATTTTCAATATGGCTGACCCCTGACCTAGAAAATGTAACTGTTTAGATCGTTTTTCAGTTTGGATTAATAAAACCAATCGCCAATAAAACCAATGTATAAGACAATCCATTGATTGTTTATCTTATGAGAACAAATGATGATTTCAAGGAGCGTGTATTCCTGTTTTGTATAAGGGGTACGACTTTATGAGAACAAAGCATACATAACATGTCCAAAATTGAGAGCTAAGATGTTATTTCTGCATGTTTCAGGTTTTGGACGGACATTTTAGGATATGCAAATTAGATGGTCAATGGGGGGGGGGGGCACTTTCAAGCTTGGCAACATTGTTTCTCGGACTCGGCATCAAGAAATATCTTTACCTTCAAATCTCGACAATTTGTCTTGTGTTACAAGCCTGGTGATAGCCTACTGCAAATAATTTTGGGAACCTTATGTTGTTCCGCCGGGACAACAAAAATGAGCGAAAACATTCTGATGACTGCTATTTTCTCGATTTCTTTCGTAGCCTGATAGATACATTATTCCAAATAAAAGTGAACCCTGAGAAGAGCAAACAAACGAATACAACGAAAACTTGTCTTTTAATCATTGGATTTTAAATCCTGGAAAACAAGAGAACAATATGATAATGCAAAAGCCTTGTATTAAAGAAGCGTAAAACAGAGGTAACGCAGAACAAAAAACACAAATAAGTTCGTCTAAATAAAAAATCTATGTCTTTTTCTTAACCCTCTACCTAGAGAGGACAGTTTTTAGGGTAGAAAACATTGTGGCAATTAAAGGAATTGCTTGGCACAAGCAGCTTCTTCATTTTCCACAATGTTTTCTAAAGCGTTTATCTTGTATGGAGTCAAAAAGAGCCATTGTGTGGTAATATGTTAAATTTTTTTCGAACGGTTATACTTGTCAAATTTGGAAAGACTTTCAAAACACAAACTAAACGATACGATCTAGTTCTATCGAATAATTGTATGAGCAGACATTTTAAAATCGGATGCCTGGGTTTTGATAACTGCTTATGACAGGAACACACTAATCTTTCAATGAAAGTATTGTTGGTATGATGAAAAAACACCAACACGACTTCGATGTTTTTGACTTGAGTTCTAACTTGGCCATTTATTCAGGCTCTCAGAGACAAAGCATAATGCAAGTATTTGGGTGAGATAGTATTGTGTTCTTTGCGTGCTCATATTTGATACCTATCGAAAAAAGGCGAAAAATAGGTCAAATTTGAGCTCGGTATATTGAATATACAACCAAACAAGATGGCTTCATTAAACATGTTATAGGTCCGGGTAAATATGACCTGGCAGAGCATGTCTAGCTAATAGCTAAAGATGCTTCGCAAAGTCATATATCGGCCTAATCAGGACCTATATAAACACCGAAACATATAGCAATGGGAACCCCTGCTGAAATATAAATACATGTAAGCTCTAAAGCAATAGCCAGACAAAAGTTCTGTGAATCCTTAAAAGTCTTGATACAAAAAATGAAATAGAAAATGAAAGTCATGTGACGTGTCAATTGACATTAACCGCTTGCAGGTTGAAGGTTGATCTGATTCAATTTGGTAATCATTTTGTTGATGGCAGTGTTGATGTCCTTCAGTTGCGACTGTGACGGATTACCGCCCTTGTTCAGCACGTTCAGAATCACGTTGTTCATGGACTTGAGGTCCGGAACTATATTCTTCATTTGTATTAATCCGAGCTTCACGTTCAGAAGTTCCGTCCCTTGGTCTGTCACGCTCTTCTGCAGATTTTTTGTTTCGTTCTTCAAGTTCTGTGTCTGAAAATGTAAAAGGCTCTCTGTTAAAATTCCCAAATTCAAACTTCTGTCAAAGCGAAAGAAGGGGCTGTTGATGTATAATTGTATCAGATTGAAGTATTTCATAATAAGAGCTTCGGGGAGCAGTCATACAATCTCGAGGCTAAATCATAAGTGAAATTGGGTCACTTGTTTAAAAGGTGATTGTGCAGGAACCAATGTAGGGGGACCAATTAAAAGTCTATGAATGCAAAATTGGACTTGATAAAATAGACCCGCGCATACGCACAGTCTGACCAAGATCCATATTGGTCTCTTTTATCTTCTTCATTGCCAGTAGCAAATGTAGGGGCATAAGTTAGCAGTATGGATCCTTTATAGACTGCATTTGAGCACGTCGCTGCTTCACTTCCAAAACTTCGTAAAAGGAGCTTAAAACAAGCTGCATTTACGCAGTTTTTGAAAAAAACGGCGAAAAAATTCTGATCTGGAAACACGTTGGTCCAAAATGCTGTAATGATTTTGTTTAAGATTATGGCTCATTCGTAGAACAGTATGACATGAATGTATGCCGGTCCTACCTGGCCATCCAGTGCTTGCAGTTGTCGCTTCTCTGTTGAGATGCTGACTGCTAGGGTGGCCACACTTTTACCGATTTGTTTGGCATCGGAGTCCAACTTGTTGGTCTTTGTTGTTAGGGAACTTACGTCACCTGCAAGAAATTAAATCTAAATGAGGGTCTTGCAACAGTTCTAACCGACTGTTTTTTATTTAGTTGAATGACAAAGAAATGGTGCGAGCTTCTTGTGACAATTAAAAAGTGACAATTTATGATACAATTCCGACGGGAACTAATGCCAACATTTTCATTGTGTTGTCTAATTCTTAGCAAAGTGCCTTCTTAGGGAACGAAAACGGTTAATTACCATGATAAAAAAACATAGGCCCTAAACAGTAAAAAGTTTACTTTGAATTGATGAAGTTGTAATAAGACCTACCAACACGTTTATCTTGTCATTATATTTCTGTTGTTTCATTTTCACTCAAGTTCTGTATTCTCTCCGTATTGTCTCATTTCTCTAACTCTAACATTTTTAAATTAATCAGTTATTTTTTATCTACTTTATAACACTTACTGGTCTATTTGTTCATTTTCGGTGGTATCGTCTGCCTGAACTGAGCGAGGAAATCGTGCGCTGCAGTTATTCTTTCATTCGTGTTCACAGCTCCGTATAGGTCCCGATAAATGATCTGTCAGAGCATCTCTAGCAAATATCTAGAGATGCTCTGCCATGTCATTTATCGAGGCCGATTCGAAAACTTACTGGTCAATCTGTTCATTTTCGGTGTTATCGTCTGCCTGAAATTTGCGAGGGAATCGTGCACCACAGTAATGTTCTTCTGCACTATGTTGATGCGCGAGTTTACGAGGGCGGAGCCTGATTTCAGATTACTGATATCGGAGGTGTGGCCTGCCACGCTCGACTGGAGACTTGCAGTTTGTTGGTTCAGGGTGTTCAACTTGGCTTGTTGTTTGGCGTCGTACTGCTTCAACTGTGCGTCAACCTGTAACACCGAAAAATGTACTTGGTCTCGATAAACGATCTGGCAGAGCATCTCTAGCTATTAGCTAGAGATGCTCTGCCAGTTCATTTATCTAGATATACTTTAAAAATTAAATGAGAACAGTTCCAGTTGTTTAATTTATTTTAGTTAGAATGTCCAACGTAAAAATAAACCTATTAAACGTACTGCTTCAACTGTGCGTCAACCTGTAACACCGAAATGGTATATGTCTCGATAAATTACCTGGCCGAGCATCTCTAGCTATTAGCTAGAGATGCTCTGCCAGGTTATTTATAGTGATCTATATTTTACTTTCAAAATAAAACGAGAACATTTCCATTTGTTTTTGGTGTATTTTAGGTAGTCTGCCCTGCGTAGCTGTTGCCGTTTAAGTTTTGAAATTATGATGATAGAGTTGTCTTAAAGAAAAAGAAACAACAGATACAATGTTTACAGTAACGCACTTGTATTGTATGCTACCGTTTTCATAAAAAAAGACTTGACTTGTCTTATAACGTAGCAGATTGAAATCGAGATGATAAACAAGTGCCAGGATTTCCATTGTACAGATAACGTTCGATATCTCAAAACTCGACAAAATCGAACTGCTAAATATCTAGTTCCATCCTCATCTATGGATATAAAAATACTTACAAAAACCTTTTATCATAAGTTTAACCATGCAGTAAAATATAGTTGGAACTGTATGAGAGAAATAGTTATAGCAATTTCTTGAAACTCACCTGCTGTATTTGATTCCTCAATTTAGCGACCTCCGCGCTTGTGGCGCCACTTCCGTTACTGGGTGCCCCGGATATAGAATTCAGTTGTTGTAATATCCGGTTGAGGTCAGTCACTTGTTGCGTCAGACGACCTATATCACGTGACTGACCCTGGATCTGAGCCTCGACCTGGGTGTGTAGCTGGAATGAAATGGTTTGGTTGAATGAATGTAAACAATTGTCTTACATATGGTAGGCCTATTCTAAATAGACATACTGGTTTCCATATTAGAATGTGGTCAAATGTAGACTTATAAGGATCCACTGCTAACTCACAATTTTGAAATAACATAGCTAATGAAGAACAACATGGATCTAGATCAGACTGTGCATATGCACAGGCTGATCAAGATCCATGATGGTCTCAGTTTCAATCCCGCCACGATATGAGCATAGCAATGGAAAGAGGTGTTTTAAAAACCCCAATCAATTAATCAATCAAGCAATTGGCTCGAATGCCACATCCGGCCTTCACTCCTGTTACGCCATTTCCGTTACTGGGTGCCCTGGATATAGAATTCAGTTGTTGTAATATCCGGTTGAGGTCAGTCACTTGTTGCGTTAGACGACCTATATCACGTGATTGACCCTGGATCTGAGCCTCGACTTGAGTGTGTAGCTGGAATGAAATGAACTGGCAAATTGATATAAACACGAATCTTATGGCATGTTAAATAGATAACTGGTTTTCGATGTTAGAATGTGGTCAAATGCGGTCTAACAATCATGTAATAAGGCCACAAACGACCTATGTCACGTGATTGACCTTGGATCTGAGACTCGACTTGAGTGTGTAGCTGGAATGAAATGGTTAGTTCGAGGAATACCTAAATGGTTAATCTAGTAAAATTGAAAATAAAATTGACAATATACATTTGTATTGAATAATATGGCTAGATATTAATAAGCATAAGGTGCTTTCTATGAACGGATCGCGCATGTCGATTTCACGAAAAGACCCCTTTATGGCTAGATTATTTTCCATTTCATCTTATCTTCACTGTTTCAGATTCAGCTGTGAAAGTGTTAGATTACATCCACGGCGGGGAATCTAATGACACAACATTTAAAAAACCGTCAATAATTATGTTGATAAGTGACCAATTTGAATTTCAAAGCAGAGAGGACATAAATACTATACGAGCCAATATTTTATTTCGTGGAAATCGCTGTCCTGGCTCATTTTCTCAGATATAGCTTTTCATAAACATGTTATTTTAGGTACATCGTGTAGCGACCATCACTACCAACAATAGAGACAGTTTATTTGGTCTGTCAGATGGAATGTGTCTGAAAATATTGCACTTTTATACCGAAAAATGACCATTTTCTCTTGTCCCTGGATAAAATTTTCAATTTCAAACATGATTTTCCATATAAAATAATCGGTACAAATAGGATTTTTCTTCATTTCATTAATATTTTATATCTTACATTATTGATAGTGACAGCCCTTTTTGAGAGAATATAAATACGAGGAAGATTTTTGGCCATATAGGTCTGTCCCTGGATTTTTTACACGAAATGTCCTCGCAATAACTTACATGTGCGTTATCAAGTTCTTCTTGGTTAATTTTTCTTTGAATACAACCCAAACGGAGGTACAAACACTCATCAAAGCTATGACGTTTAAATGAAGACAAAGCAATACTTGGTTTCGAAGTTTCGAGGCAAATTAGGTGGGCCGTTGGCTGCGTAGATTTATTTTTTCCATTTCTATGCAATGCGATCAACCACACTATATTGCTGAGATCTTAAAATCGTATAGCTTTAGTTATTCAGGTGTAGATGCATGTAGTTTCCAGCATGCAACCTATTTTCTCCATGGTTATTCTTGTGTGCAATTTGGATATAATGGTCGCGGAATTCCTTGCAATAACTGTCCTCGCAATAACGACAGTTTTGTTACTCGGAGTACAAAAATCGTTATCGCAAGGACAAAATTAGTTTTCTTGTGTAATATGAACATGTCGCCAAAGAGCCAAAGGTCTTGACGAATAATCGCCTTAAACTATAATCGGAAATCGAAGTATTTCAGCTGAAAAAATATAATTACTGTTGCCAAACATGTGGACTGATCAGTTGTTACGGAGCGGACTTTGAATCGTTATTGCAAGGATTCCTTACACATTTATGGATTCTTGGTGCCACAAATGAACAAAGTTCATTACCAATCTAATTGAAATATTTCGCCAATCACCTTGTAATGTTGTATGAAGGATATGATTCTAGATTGATTGACAAGATCATTCTAAATGATCGTTACTTAAATGACATTTCCTCAATATTGGAGAGACATTATACACTACATGTATTTCCTTTTAAGATGTCAATCGGTATATCTTTGTTCCATGGGTTTCGAAGATGCTACTTGGTCATTTGCCGAGATCCTGGTGCTATATGGATGCTGTGAAAAGACGAGCAGATTTGTTTTTAAATTTTCAAAGCGATTTAAATGTATCGATTCCAATCGTGTATTTAATCTTGTCATCACAGCATTTATTCCCTAATAAAAAGATGTAATGTTTTTTGTTAAATATTATCCTATCTAGGTTAACAAGAAATTAAGATAAAACTTTTTCAAATTATTTTATTTCTATTTCTTTCGTTTTGTTTTTGGGACAATTGGTTCAAGGACACTCAACGTCTTACAACCGTGTATCTAAATTATTTTGTGAGCCATCTTGCAAAAACAACAACAACAACAACAACAACAACAACAACAACAACAACAACAACAACAAATCATATGCATATTGCAAAAAGGATCGAACTCAATCAGTATGCAAGACTATGCAGTCAGACTCTGATTGAGGGCTTTCCCTCCTAAACGATTTGGTATACATTGAATGATTTTCTACTTGAATTTTCACGTGTTATTATTTTCTCAATGCGATATTTTATGGTTTGCCAAAAAGGTTTAAGAATTCCATATTTTATCCTTTTTTCGTCATATTTGTAATTGCTTAACTTTCTTCATGTCTTCGCATTTTTTCTCAAAGAAGGTTTTGACTTCCTAATTCAAAAATGTCTTGGAATAACACTAAGGTAAGAAAAGTAAATGCTGATTTCCAGCTCTGACTACGTTTACCTTGGTATTCATTCATCTATATTGTTCACACGTTGAATTTTCATATAGTTCATTTTTGTAGTCTCCAACAGTTTTCAAGTTGTATAATCTTTATGCTAGGTTCCCACTGCCGATCAAATCAAGTCGAACAAGCCGAATCAAGCGATCGAGTACAGATCGAACTCGATCGCCATTTGTGATCGGGAATGGTCGTGGTAATCGAATTATATCCGCGCTACTTTGGCATCTTTCTCGATTTGTCTAAATGTCAGAAAATATTTGTGTAAAATTTGGTAGAAATTTGATCGAAAAGTGATCGTGTATTGATCGGGTAGGCAAGCGACCAGATCAGGAATCAATCAAGTCTGGAGATCGAGTTTGATCGGATTAACATCTTTATATCGACTTTTGCTCAAGTGGCTCCAACCAAATTTCGATCGACTCGATCAGTGCTTTATTTGTTCACTCGATCGAATAGAATGCAGAAATCGGGTTGATCATGTAGAGATCGAGAAAAAGTCATTAAGTCGGTAATAATGGGCGAATTTGAGCAGTCAATGCGATCGATTTGACTTGATCAGCAGTTGTAACCTAGCATAAAATTTTGCCGTTTTTGAAAGGGTTTAACAAAGTTACTTTTACATTTGAATGTATATATTTTTTTACATTTGTATTGATTTTTATATTTAATGACCATAATATTATTTAGGTCCATACAATGTAAGAAATGGAAATATATTTAAATATAAGTCTTCGCAGTAATGGTAAATTTCATTCCAATAACAAAGACTTATTTTATAACAAACTGCGTAATAATTCAATAAAAATGATGTGTTTTGATGGTAAAATTGGTATGTTTTTAAACCTAATTATTTGAAGTTTGAATAAAAGGGTGAAATTAATTTCTTTCTGATTATTTCCTAAAATAGCGCACATTGTCCTTGCGATAACTAATATGTCCTCGATGTAACGATACACTTTAAGCAAATTATTTCACAAAAAGGTGTTTTGCTAACTTTATTGTGCCTGAAATATAAAGAGAATAACATTTGCTAGTGTCTAAAGGATATGTGCATTTATTTTTTCTTTGATCGAACCTTTATTACATTTGAAACAGACAGAATTATCAATTGAATTACGAAAATACAATACAAAATTGAAAAAAAAAGCCAAACAAATCATTTTTGAAAATCGACTTGAGCATAAGTACTCCAGTTTGTCTTCTAATTCTTAAAAAAACATACATTGAAATAATCTTAAATCTCAAATCGAATATCTTAAAGAAAATGTGCTTGTTACAGCGAGGACATTTTATTGAGACAATAGATTTATGACAGACGATCTCGAGTATTTCCATGCGCATCGAAATGTTCCTGTTAACGTTACTAATTACTTTAAATGTAGTACTTTCATCCTAAACCAAAAATTCACAGAATAAATCGAAAATAAAAATTGAACATTTTTTGTCAGATTTCCACGAAAATAAATATTGGCTCATACATAGGATTTAGTCGGGCGTTATCTATCATTTACAAAATCCGATATTGACGACAAAATAAAAGTTTATCCGATGCAATTCAGAAGTCTTTCATTTCAAGCAAATTAGCCACTGGCACTTTCTATATTCTACATTCTCTGCTTCAAAACGAAATCAGATTAGTCACGTATATTTCTATTATGAAAATTATTGACGATTTTCTGAAATAGTAGAATTACGTGATTCCCAAACGATATGAGAGCAGGCCTGTAGTTCGATGGATAGGTTAGACGAAAATGAGGGACATTTTAATCTTTTCGATATTAATAGATCTTTATGAGAATAATTTTTTTCCTAAAATTAATCCTTTTAAAAAACAATAAATGATAAATATTATAATCTTGCGTTACATCTTAACCCTTTCCCAAACAAGACCTGGTTTTGAAGTCCTTAGTAGACCATGCTTGGGAAAACATTGAAGCAAAAGAAGAAAGTGCTGATAACCAGCACTTTCTCCTTTTGCTTCAATGTTTTCTGAACTATTTTATACACAAATCCAACCTTGGTTTACATTCATTTTGTCGCTGTTGCAGTTTTTGAATTGAATTACCCTAAAATTCTGTCGTTTGGGAAAGGGTTAAGAGATGACAAAATTCTGAATCAATTGAATTTCAGATTCATTTCATGTCGACATTGCTTATGACCAAAAAGAGGATAAATGGGCTTATAACGTTGTTGGGGAATCAAAACCTCGTAACTACAGCTTGAATAAGCTAGAGTTACGAAGTTTTGACTCCCCACCGACGATATTTCTTATTTTCAATTAAGAAATCATTACATACCGAATTTAAAATTTTCAAGTCCTTCTTATTCTTCTGGACAAAGACAATTTAATAAGATTCACTCGGACCCTTTTCTGATATTTAATATTATACTTTTATCTTAGAAAGAAAACGTCTAAAACGGACGGACTGATTAACCCATTACTGCACAGTGACGCCTTTTAACTACCTCACAAGAAAAGGCTTGGGAAAACATTGTGGAAAATGAAGAAATTGCTTATGTAAAGCAATTTCTTCATTTTTCCACAATGTTTTCTAACTCAAAATAGAAAGAATTTTAAATTTTCATCATCTTGAAATAGTCGTCTGCAGCAACTTTCAAATTGGAACAGTCCAAAATTTTGCCGTCTGGTAATGGATTAATGGCTATTGGCAATGTGTTGACTCCCTCTTCATGAAAGTTCATTCCCGATGAGCAAACGTCTACTAAGAAGGGAATCGTTTATCAGTAGAAACGTTGTAGATAGACAAAAGTAAATTTTGGACCTACCTGAGAGTCCTGTAGTTGGTTAGCCTGAATCTGTAGTGTCAGGTTCAGAAGTTTAGAGTTGAAGTCGTTCACAGTTTGACCCATATCATGTCGCACATTCTGTATCGCCTGCAGCAATGCCGCGCTCGGGATCGCACCTGCACTGCTGGACTGCGTGGTCGGTCCAGCAACCGGAGCTACAGTCGATGACGACGGCCGTGGGTTGCTTAGGGAATTAAAGGCGAGGATGAGGTTTCGAACTTCGTTCTGTAGGTCAGATATCCTGCTCAGATAACCAGCTTGTTGGCCCTGGAGTTTGGTAATGAGGGATTGAACAGCCGAGTTCTGGGCTTGATGTTGTTGGCGCGTCTTGTCCAGCTGTAGCTTCAGGTCATTCAGCGTCTGCTGCACAGCGCTGTTACCGCCATTACAGTTAGCCTGTGGAACGTCGATGTTGTACTGACAGTTCTTTGGTGCTGGCGTCGACGGCGGAAAGACGATCGGTGGAGCTTTCGTCACGACTGGCTTTTGTGTTGGCTTCCAGAATTTCGTCGTTTTTGGTGTTGGTTTTAGTGTTGGCTTTGGTTTTGGTGTTTTATTACCACCGAAAAAGTTTTGTCCTGGTAGCGGTGGTATTGGTTGGAAACCCACTGGCACCGAACTGTAAACAAAGGCCACACAACATCCCAAAATGGTGCACAAAATTACCGCTTTCATTTTTCCAAAATTTAACTTAGTTTTCTTTTATCTATATTCACTGTTTTATTATGAATTTAAGTTTGTATATTTATAGTCCTTTTCGGGTAAGAATTGTTCGAAAATAAGTTTATTAAGAATCTAATTTTATTAATCTTCACGGCGCCTTTAAAATTACGTCTTAGCGACAAATAACTGCGCGGAGTAATTCAAGAATTTCAGCCAATTAGAAACGCGGAGGTAAGCGGAGCTAGTAAAGTGAAGTTTAGCCGCTAGTTCGCAGTTTTTTATGACCGCGTGCCGGGGTAGGATGGGAAGGTGAGATGTAAACAAAGGGTGGAGATGTTTGGCTCCCTAACAAGCAATGTTTGGGTCTGTATAGCTGTGTCGTGTCGCAGTAATGAGAGCCGATCTTGGTCACATTATTTGGTATAACCGAATTTACAACACAACCCAGAAACTTTCAAACACATTCGCCATTTTCAAGGCTTAAACTTTTCACAAAACGATTGATGTACTTCAAAATTCAAATGCGATGAAGACAACAACACAAACAAAGATGAATACATAAGTTGAAATACAATGTCAACAAGGGAAACATTAGGGGAAAGGGAAACATGTTATTCCTGGGAATGTACGTCGCTTGCATCAATATTTTACATGACTTCGTTGTTTAGAAAAGCAGATGGGTGCACAAATACAAGTTACAAGTCAGATTCTATCAAACATTTACGGACATTTCCTAGATAGATCTAATCATGAGAGAAATAAAACGAATATCCAATATACAGAAAACGGCATGAAAACGAACTATTTTCAGACAGAGTGGAGTTCTGAAGGCTTTCATAAAGGACTGTTAATTTTGTCGTCTTCAATGAATCAAGACATTTTGTAATGCCGCGGTAAAGTGACATGTACACTTTGACCCGTCTTTCCGGACAACATGATGGGAAATAGTCCTGTATTATTTTGTATCAGAAAACATTTTCATTAAAATCTGATCAGCGATATCGACTTCTTGACATGTACCCGCAACGTTTTAAAATCGTTGGTATTGCAAATATTTAGTATTCCCCCAAATTAATTCTTTCCCACACAACAAAATACTAGCGTGTTTCAAATGGAAACTGTCGCAGATGACATGTTGTTAGGCTTCAGTTGGTGCATGTGTCCCGAATAGCATAGATTACACGAAGAAAGTTGAAAATGATTAGCCTTTCCTCTTAGTATAGTACCTCAAATTTATGTCTTGTTATGTAAATCCTTCCCAAGCAAAAAATAAAAAAAATCATTTGGACTGTACGTAATTGAAACTGCTGTAGAAGACTAGATGGATGTTGATTAATCCTTTTCCAAACGGCCAAAATAGGTAAACTAGGCCTAATTCAAAAACTGCTGTAGATGACTAAATGAACACCAATAAAGATACAATTTGTGAATATTATTCCCAAGAAAATATTGATTATTAGCTTTTTCTTCTTTTGCCTCAATGTTTTCCCAAGCATATTCTCTCAGGGACGTCAAAACCAGGTATTGTTTGGGAAGGGTTAAGATTATTTCTGTATTAGGTTCAATGTAACACAGAAAAATATTAATACAAAAGGACAAAAATGCCGGTTTAAGTTATACTAAAATTCGTATGTTATTTCAATATTTCTAGATCGTAAAAATTAGGTAATTTCTCAAACAAATAACTTTTTGGACGTCTCTATAGAATACAATTTCACGAAAGCTTAACAGGAAAAGAAGAAAATGGTGAAAACAAGCATTTTATCTCATTTGTTTCGGATGTCCTATGCTATAGCAGATATTGTCTACATAATTTGACGGAATATACGCTCGGCCGACTTATTCCACTTAATTTTCTATTTAGGTCAACCTGATTGTTGAGAAAGGGTACATTATTGTATGGTATGAACAACTTTCTAATCTCACGGGAAAATATACATCATCGATCCGTTGTATCGAAGAACATTTTTGTGGTAAGACGGCCAGTCTATGAATATATAGTTTTGGGAAATTAGTTTGCAAATTCGATAGGTTACGAACATGAAATATTTTTAAATTGAAATGTATATTTTTCATAAGGTTTTCCACTCAGTATTAGATACCAGACACTTCATGCAACTCCGGCGTCATCCGTGGCAACGGAGAATGACGAGGTTATTCCGATTTTTATTCCAAATATCCTCGTCAAGTTCCATTGTCAAGAAAAATATCGAAATTTCATGAAACGCTTCGTGTAAAACCAAGCGTTTCATGGCTGGAATCTAGGGATGGCCCAGCAAACATACCTATATCGCGCCGATATCGGCAACAAGTCGGAATAACGGCTTGTTTAGCAGATATCAGACCAATGTCGGGCGATATCACATTGAAATCTGAATATTATATATTACTTTTTCTCCGATAACGGGCCAACGTCGGGCCGATCATGAATATCAAGTGGATAGCGTTTTGGTGTTGCAGGGCTGACATCTGGCCGACATTTCTGTGAATATCGGGCTGATCTGAAATATTTGAAACTAAAATAGAATCCAATAAAAATGTTATTGGGGACACACCACAGCGGGAAATGCCTCCGGGTCGTAGAACCTGAAATACCTATCCTATCCTTAGTTCCTATTGGAAAATGATACCATCCTTTTGTAGCAATGATTTTTTGTCTGTAGAAACGACAGATGCACGAAATATGTTTTAAGGTTAGCAAAGAGGAGGTTTTAACAAGAGGCCCAGAGGGCCTTATCGGTCACCTGAATCAAATGAGCAGAAACATTTAAGGAAAATGTTAAGTTAACAAAAAGTGCAACCCCCAGCACCACCATGTCTTGAGAGTCTTTTTTTCTCTTGTACAAACTTATTTAAAGACTCAAATACCAAATGTGAATTCAATCCAACAATAGAACATTTCTTAATATGTACCCTATTTACCCCCTTTTGGCACCTTTTGGGGCCCCAAAGGGAGATAACTCCATGATTTGTAAAAAATCTGAAGCGGCTTCCCATTGGAATGCAACCTGCCAAGTCTGGTAGAAATCTGTCCAATGGTTCTCAAAAAGAAGAAAATGTTCAAATTTAAGAAATAACGCGAACCCCTCCCATCCCCCATCCCCAGCACGGCCATTTATTGACGAGTTTTTTTCTCTTGTACAAAGATTGTAGTCCTTGTCCTAAAGACTTTAACTTCCAACTGTGTATCCAATGCAACAGCCGGTTCATGAGTAGAAGATATTTTAAGATGTACCCAATTTACCCCCTTTTTGGCCCTTTATGGGATCCCAAAGGGAGATAACTCCATGATGTGTACAAAATCTGAAGCGGCTTCCTATTAGGATGCTTCCTGCCAAGTTTGGTTGAAATCCGTCCAATGGTTCTTAATAAGAAGTCGAAAATGTTAAGTTAACTAATACCGCGACCCCCCTCCCATCCCCATCCCCAGCACAGCCATTTCTGGGCGGATTTTTTTCTCTTTTACAAACTTTCTTGTCCTTGCCCTAAAGACTCTAAATACCAAATGTGAACCAAATCCAACAGCCAGTTGGTGAGAAGAAGTTTTTTAAGATGTACCCTATTTAACCCCTTTTTGGCCCCTTATGGGGCCCCAAAGGGAGATAACTCCATGATTCGTACAAATCTGAAGCAGCTTCCCATGGGGATGCTCCCTGCCAAGTTTGGTTGTAATCCGTCCAATGGTTCTCAAGAAGAAGTCGAAAATGTTAAGTTAACTAATAATGCGACCCCCCCTCCCATCCCCCATCCCCAGCACGGCCATTTCTGGGCGGATTTTTTTCTCTTGTACAAACTTTGTTGTCCTTGCCCTAAAGACTCTAAATACCAAATGTAAATCAAATCCAACATCTGGTTCATGAGAAGAAGATTTTTTAAGATGTACCCTATTTAACCCCTTTTTGGCCCTTTTTGGGGCCCCAAAGGGAGATAACTCCATGATTCGTACAAATCTGAAGCGCCTTCCCATGGGGATGCTCCCTGCCAAGTTTTGTTGTAATCCGTCCAATGGTTCTCAAGAAGAAGTCGAAAATGTTAAAAGTTAACGCACGGCGCACGACGGACGACGCACGACGACGGACGAAACACGGTCGCAATAGGTCACCATGACCTTCGGTCAGGTGACCTAAAAATGGTCGTTCCACAGGGCTTACCACAAACCTTTTGTAACTACGTATTTTTAAGAAATCCATTCTTTTCATGTATTTTCTTAATCGTTAGGGAGGAATGCATCATGTCTTCTAATATTGGGTCATTAATAAGATGTTTGTTATCAAATTCAATTAATATTATAGTTTTTTTCCTCTTAGCCCTCAGGCTGATCTTTTGTGAAAATTGATCGAGATTTCGATACCGTTGGTATCGTTTTTAAGTGCTTTTTCTGATGGTGCTTACATATTGTTGAAATGAAGCCTGGTTTAAGAGATTTCAAGCAGCAAAATCTTTTGTCTGCTCTATAGTAAGGTTGGAATTTAAAACTCGGTTTTTCTCGCCGGTCTTTGCACGTTCCACACCTTTGACAGATTTAGTTTTCCTGATAATTTTTCGAGATAATTTTACTAATTGACTACCGTTCTAGTTATTTATCAGTTACAACGTAAAAAGGAGATGAGAGCTAATTTGAATTTTATTGGTTTGTTGACGTTTTGTCAAATCCAAACAACAAAACTTGTGGCTGATAGAGGCTGGCTTATCCGAAATGTACCGCAAAACCTTTATATATATATTCCTTAACCCATTAATGCACAGTTGCGCCTGTTCGCTTACCCACAAGAAAAACCGCGTGTGAAACATTGTGAAAAATGAAGAAATTGCTTGTGACAATGTTTTCTATATAGAAAGACAAAAATAAATGTACAATTTCCTCCACTTGAAATTGTCCTCTGCAACATATCGTCGGTCACATTCGAAAACGTCGTAACTACAGCTTAAATAAGCTATAGTTACATGTTCGAACGTGACCAACGATATATGAATAAGGACCAGCCTAAATGTTTTCTGTTTAGTAAAAGGTTAACACTCTCCCTGACGACACAACTTTACACTGGTCCAAAGTCAGGGGAGTTGCATATGACAAAATCCAAGATTTCATTCGCAGTGTCTACTTGTTCGGTACCGTTGCAGAGTAAATGTTTGATCTCCAGGTGTCACACTCGACGAATTGGGCCTATTAAATGTAATGTCAGATGGACCAAAGGACCTCTATGGATAAGGCGAGAGATCTCCCTAAAAGGCTCAGCGCGATGGGTCAATTTTCAAAACTAACAAATTGAAAAACAAAATTAAGCTTTATGGTTAGGAAGATAAATAGATGAAATGAATACAGTTTTTTCGCCATTTACAAAGTTCTATAGGTGCAAATAACTCTTGATTTTTGTGCCCACCTAAATAGTTTCATTTTCTTATACTACCGGTATTCATAGACGTAAAATGATGTTTCTTCTTGTTTTATTTCCAATTTACTTTCTACAGATACAAGGATAAATGGTGTTGACATCATATGGCAGCTTTGGTTTTGTCCGTATTTCGCATGCGCATCATTGAAACAACTTTAAAAGCGCACTTTCCCGCCAAAAACTGAGGAATACCTACCTTCCATGGGTTGGTGAACATCGTTCCACCCCTTGACCCAGCTTCCCATTGACATATGTTGTGTCACTTGACCATATGCTTCCTTGGTAAAAAGGATTTCCTGGGTCACGGGGTGGAACATACTTTTATACTAAAAATAGTGCTCATATACCAATTGCCATATTTTTGGCGGGAAGATTTCGCCTTTAAACTCGTTTCAATGATGCGCATTAAGGACAAAACGAAAACTGGTATATGATTTCAACACCAATTGTCCTTACATTTACAGAAAAAATCTTGCTAATAAAACCATTGAAAACTTAATTCCGGTTAAATGAATACCGGCGGGGTAAGAAAATGTAATCTTGGGGGTAGGTACAGAAACCAAGAGTTATCTGTACAGGTCGAATCGTTTTGATTGAACAAAATCACTTTTTATAAGATTTATGTATCCATCTAACAATATAGTTCAAAATAATCATCTATTTGCATGTTTTGAAAATTGACTTTTCCATTAGAGCCTTTTAGGGAGATTTCTCGCCTTATCCATAGAGGTCATTTCGATGGCTAAGCGCGAAACGGTTGTAACTGCCTATATGTTTATAGGCAGTTACAACCGTTTCGCACCGAGTCATCGAAATTTGGCAGCATCTAATTCTAGACTCTCTCGGAAGCTTTGGTGGAATCTTTTGACTCAGTATTCCCGATATCTATAGCATTCAATAGCCTTTAATATGGAGTTGTTCAAAATTGAAAGATGCCACAGACGACAAAATGGGTGTGTATAATGATAGATTTTACAAGCGTACAGTAAAGAACAGGAGATATCGAGACATCAGGAGAAAATTGTGGTTACCAGCAGTTTTATCTTTTGTCCCAACGTTTACCTCAATGTTAACCCTAGCCTTTTCATCAAGCAGGCGCATATCCGTCAAAACAGTGCATTTTGGGGGCATGCTTTTCTTTGGGGCACAGAGTCTTCGATGTGGACGTTCTATTGAAAAGATAATTTGATCTGATTTATTGGGGTTAAACGTTGGTTCAAACTGCTTTAGTCATATCGCGGGACTGTTTATCTAACTATGGGTTCCTGGTATTTCTCTCACTAGTACTAACACAATATCCAAAGCCTCCAGCTACTCTCTAACAAAGATTATCCACAACCATTGGTGAGAGACAGGGGATTTTGTCAAATATCGGAATGAAATCTGGCCGAGCTGGGATTCGAAGATAAATAGATGAAATGAATACAGTTTTTTCGCCATTTACAAAGTTCTATAGGTGCAAATAACTCTTGATTTTTGTGCCCACCTAAATAGTTTCATTTTCTTATACTACCGGTATTCATAGACGTAAAATGATGTTTCTTCTTGTTTTATTTCCAATTTACTTTCTACAGATACAAGGATAAATGGTGTTGACATCATATGGCAGCTTTGGTTTTGTCCGTATTTCGCATGCGCATCATTGAAACAACTTTAAAAGCGCACTTTCCCGCCAAAAACTGAGGAATACCTACCTTCCATGGGTTGGTGAACATCGTTCCACCCCTTGACCCAGCTTCCCATTGACATATGTTGTGTCACTTGACCATATGCTTCCTTGGTAAAAAGGATTTCCTGGGTCACGGGGTGGAACATACTTTTATACTAAAAATAGTGCTCATATACCAATTGCCATATTTTTGGCGGGAAGATTTCGCCTTTAAACTCGTTTCAATGATGCGCATTAAGGACAAAACGAAAACTGGTATATGATTTCAACACCAATTGTCCTTACATTTACAGAAAAAATCTTGCTAATAAAACCATTGAAAACTTAATTCCGGTTAAATGAATACCGGCGGGGTAAGAAAATGTAATCTTGGGGGTAGGTACAGAAACCAAGAGTTATCTGTACAGGTCGAATCGTTTTGATTGAACAAAATCACTTTTTATAAGATTTATGTATCCATCTAACAATATAGTTCAAAATAATCATCTATTTGCATGTTTTGAAAATTGACTTTTCCATTAGAGCCTTTTAGGGAGATTTCTCGCCTTATCCATAGAGGTCATTTCGATGGCTAAGCGCGAAACGGTTGTAACTGCCTATATGTTTATAGGCAGTTACAACCGTTTCGCACCGAGTCATCGAAATTTGGCAGCATCTAATTCTAGACTCTCTCGGAAGCTTTGGTGGAATCTTTTGACTCAGTATTCCCGATATCTATAGCATTCAATAGCCTTTAATATGGAGTTGTTCAAAATTGAAAGATGCCACAGACGACAAAATGGGTGTGTATAATGATAGATTTTACAAGCGTACAGTAAAGAACAGGAGATATCGAGACATCAGGAGAAAATTGTGGTTACCAGCAGTTTTATCTTTTGTCCCAACGTTTACCTCAATGTTAACCCTAGCCTTTTCATCAAGCAGGCGCATATCCGTCAAAACAGTGCATTTTGGGGGCATGCTTTTCTTTGGGGCACAGAGTCTTCGATGTGGACGTTCTATTGAAAAGATAATTTGATCTGATTTATTGGGGTTAAACGTTGGTTCAAACTGCTTTAGTCATATCGCGGGACTGTTTATCTAACTATGGGTTCCTGGTATTTCTCTCACTAGTACTAACACAATATCCAAAGCCTCCAGCTACTCTCTAACAAAGATTATCCACAACCATTGGTGAGAGACAGGGGATTTTGTCAAATATCGGAATGAAATCTGGCCGAGCTGGGATTCGAACTCCAGATCCCTGAATTGTAAGACTCTGACGTTTACGACTGAGCAATCGGGGCTCGATCTTGATATCAAAAGAAGAGTGGCAAGCGCGGATCCAGGTATTTTTCCCAGGGGGGGGGGTCAACCAATCTTTAACCCCTTTTTGCCAAATTCCAGGGGGGTCAGGGGTTTACTATGGATCCGCGCATACAGATACCATGAAGGACTTAATGTAACAACAGTTTGTGGTGGCACACAGGGACGAATGACGCAGCTATTTTGGGACATAACCAGTAATCTTTTTGATAACCGCTTTTTTCGCCAAATTCCAGGGGGGGGGGGGGTCATGACCCCCTGACCCCCCTCTGGATCCGCGCATGAGTGGGAATCTTGAAACATGTCTTTAAAGCATATTATACCTCGAAAAGTCTAACCCAGTCTGTGCAAACGTGAAGTCTTCATTTGCTTATGAAAGGGAATCTGTCAAACATGTAATGGTTATTGCATTAACCCTTCTCCAAACTTCGATCTTTTGGACTTATCCAACGCGAAGGCTGTTACAGATGACTCAGTACAAAATATTGGTAAAGATATTATTTGTATACAGCACGAGCTCGTATAGCTCAGAAAATATTACTACGGCTACGGGAGAAGACGATGGTCACCAACATTCTCTTCTTTTGGTCAAATATTGTGACTCGTCACGCTAAAAGAGACCTTATCAGGAGTCAACAAATCCAACATGATGTTTCAAGCATGGGAGGGTGCCCGCGTGTCGAGTTCTAAATAAAGTTCCAGCTAAGTTTTTGACTTAAAACACTATTAGATAATAAAATAAAAAACAAATAATAACAATTGTTCTGAAAATGATGTTTTTATTTTATTGATTAGTTTTTAAATGTTCTTAGACTATTAGTTCCAAAACTACGAACCTCAAGCTTGGAAAATTCTAAGCTCTGTGTATCAGGATTTTAAAGCAAATAACTTAATGAACGAAACAAAAATAAAAAGGTATTTAGAAAGTGCAGTTTCAAGTGACCATGAAACTCTAGAACAATGCTCTACACCAATTCTGCTCTCGGATAGTAAGGGGTCTTACTTAAGAAGGCAAGCTGTTACCGAACTCGAAAATAAAATTGTTTGGTATACAAAAGGGGGCAGAACCACAAAGGATGCAATTGAGGTCATAACAAATGAAATTGTCAATTGGAAACTTCAATACAAGTCCGTTACTCTCTACTTGTGGACGGGTACTTGTGATTTAACGACAAAAAACGGTAAATATATAAGTATAGTTGAAAACCCAGAAAGAGCTGCTGCAGAAAACATATCTGCATACAGAAGAATTGTTAGATTAGCAAATTCACATCGTGTCAGTGTGGTCTTTCTTGAAATCCCAGTGTACTGTATACAAGAATGGAATAAAATTAAGGGCCATAAATCACCAGAAATCTTCATTGAACAAGATAGGGAACTGAATTTAAATATTGAAGTTCTGAATGAATAAATTCGCAAGCTAAACACAGAGTTGAACAAAATCTCGCCGAAGTTTAATATTGACTTGATGAAGTATCGCACTAACCGTCAAGGGATAAATCAAAGACGATATATCTTCAGTCAATTTGTAGATGGTGTCCATCCAGGTTGTCTCTTAAGCAAGTACTGGCTGCGTAAATTGGTTGAAAATATCAAAATCTTCTGTTTCAAATAGCTAAAGAGGGCCACCTGTATGGGAGAATTGTTCTCTCGACAATTTGGTCTTGAAAAAGCTTTGCAGTGAGTTTTTGATCTAATAATAACTCTTAACGAAAGAATTTGTGTGGGAGAATTGCTCTCTCCGCAAAGACAAAATTCTAATCAATAATTAAAATATATTGAAAATGGAGTCTAAAAGTCAGGAAAAGTCAACTAGAGTCAAAACACCTGTAACCAGGAGCGTCACAGCAAAACATGCTGATGAAATGAGTATAGATACTGAAAACAACGAAAGTTTTGAAGAGCAAAACACACGTAAAAGATCGCGTATTGGGTCGGATGAGACAGAAATGGAATGCAATGTATGTAGTGCCATAACAAAGGAAAAAATCAAATGCTCAGGCTGTAAACTATGCTTCTGCCTGAAATGTGCCAAAGTAAGCCGTGAGTTATTCAACATACTACACACTGACGAATGTGATAACTTAACATGGTCTTGTAAAAGTTGTAAATCAACACTTCCAACACTAGAATACATAGCACAGAGTGTAAAAAATATCGAACGGTCAACTAACCAAAAAATCTCAAATATCGATATGAGGCTAACAGCTGTAGAAAATAATACCCATGACCAAATCAAGGCTAGTGTAGCTGAAATGAAAGATGATATTCTAACAAGTGTCCAAAGTAATGTAGAAAAGCTAGTAATGGCAAGGACGAAGGAAATGGACGACAGAAAACGCCGGGAACTTAACTTGGTCCTTTTTAACATCAAGGAAAACAGGGGGGCTACAGGTCAAGAAAACAAGAAGTATGATGAAAGAGTGTTCACAGAAATATGTAATGATCTTGGGTTACAGTCTCCAAATGTAATAACAATATTCAGACTTGGGAAAAAGAACGAAACGGTTGAAAGGCCAATGAAGGTAGTTTTAGCAGACAGATCGCATCGAAAGTTTCTTCTGGACAATGCGAAACATATTCCGGAAAAATTGGCAATAGATCTTAAGAATATAATCATACCGAAGGATCTCACACCGGAACAAAGGAAAGAGCAAAGAGACAAGAAAAAGAAAGAAGAAAAAGAAAATAAGAACAGGGATATATCAGTGGACGAGAGAGACGTTACTGTAGTTGAGGCAAACCATCCATATCTCAGAGCAAGAGAAAACATGGGAAACCTCCACAGATTTATGAGCCCCATACGACATCAGAGGAGTATGATTCACCTAAATAATGTAGGAGAGTCGATGATACAGAACCCGTTCTCAAACTCTACCATTATTGATAATATGGGCCCTGATGATGTAACCCTGCCTGGTGGGCTACTACAAGGAGATGTTCCACGTCAACCTAATCCTGTGGGGCATCAAATTGGGAAAAACTAGGAGACATGTTTTAATTTTAGTCCTGTACATACAGATATTTTAAATATTGAGAAATTAAAATGTATATATAGCAATTGTGACTGTCTTACCCAAACAAAACTGGCTGAATTAGAACAAATAGCAAATGAAAAAGATATTGATTTGATATTGCTAACAGAAGTTTTTCCAAAAAATAGATTATTTGATAACAATGAAGATCTATATAAGCTTAAAGGATATGACATATCTATCTCAAATCTCAATTATGGCAGAGGAGTCCTAATCTATTCAAAAAATGGCCTTCAAATTAGCCAAGTTCAAATAGTAAATGAATATGAAGACTCTGTTTGGTGTAGTGTGAAACTACAAGGTTCTGATAGCTTATTGATAGGATGTTTATATCGCAGTCCAAATAATAGCAATGAAAATAACGAAAAACTATTGAAAACTATCAGCGAGATAAACCAAGAACAATTTAGCCATTTACTGCTAGCTGGCGATTTTAACCTGAAAGAAATTAATTGGGAAAATTGGACCACCTCTGCTAATGAAAATCATCTATCTTTTAAATTTCTGGAAAGTGTTAAAGATAGTTTCCTGTATCAACATGTCAAAAATCCTACAAGGTATAGACAAAATCAACAACCAAGTCAAATTGATCCGATTTTCACGAATGAAGAAAACATGATACCGGTAAATGAAGTTGAAGAATTGCCAGCATTGGGAGCCAGTGACCACATCACCATATTTTTTAATTTTAACTGTTACACCGTAATTAAAGAATCGTCAAACAGAAAACTTAACTTTAAAAAAGGAAACTATGTCAATATAAACAACGAACTGTCAAGCATAAATTGGACAGATTTACTTACTGACCTTGATACTGAGGCTTCTTGGGAAATCTTTAATGAAAACCTAAGCAATGTAGTGAAGAAAAACATACCAGAGACTAAGATTTCTCAAGGATCATTAAATCAGAGACGGTGTTTAAATGCAAAATGTTTGACAGAAATCAAAAAGAAAAAATCAAAATGGATCAAGTTCAAGAATACAAAGAAGCCAGAAGACTATGCACTATATCGCAAAGCCAGCAATACTGTTAAGGCAGAAATACGCAAAGAAAAATATTCATATGAGAAGAACCTAGCTGCAAAGATAAAATCTGACAACAAATTGTTTTGGAGCTATATACGCTCCAAAATGAAAACCAAAACGGGTCTAGGATGTCTTGAACAGCCAAATGGAGAACTAACTGCAGATGATAACTTGAGGGCCGACCTTTTGAATAATTACTTTACCAGTGTATTCGAAATTGAAGGCGACGAACCGTTACCTGAATTTGAAGACAGAAATTTCCAAAACGAATTGAACAGTATAGAAATCACTGAAGATAAAATCTCATCGGCCATTGACCGCCTAAAGCAATCTAAATCAAATGGACCTGACGTCTTCCATCCAAAGTTACTGAAAGATTGTAAAACTAATCTTTTGAATCCATTGAAAATTGTTTACCAGAAGTCAATCGAAGAAGGAACCAACCCGCAACATTGGAAGGAAGCTAACATATCAGCAATTCTAAAGTCTGGACCGAAGTCAAAAGTAGAAAATTACCGTCCAATTAGTTTAACATCAGTGCCTGGTAAAATATTAGAACGTATTATAAGGGATGAAATAGTAAACCACATGTCAGTCAACAATCTATTCTCCGACGACCAGCATGGGTTCATCAAAGGGCGGTCATGTACGACTAACCTTCTTGAATTTCTTGAAGATATTACAAAATTCTTGTACGAAGATAAGAGCGTAGATGTTATATACTTGGATTTTAGCAAAGCTTTCGACAAGGTCCCCCATAGAAGATTACTGAAAAAAGTCTGGGCCTACGGCATCAGAGGTAAATTGCATAAATGGCTGACAAACTTTCTATCAAATAGAACTCAACAAGTAGTCGTAAATGGAGCTGCGTCTGAAAGGTCTTTAATTACTAGTGGAATTCCCCAGGGTAGCGTC
Organism: Fragum sueziense; assembly: GCA_963680895.1. Lineage (NCBI taxonomy): Eukaryota > Metazoa > Mollusca > Bivalvia > Cardiida > Cardiidae > Fragum > Fragum sueziense. Next base: position 53,883,509 of record OY804598.1, on the reverse strand, counting down.
CTTGGTCCGATTCTTTTCCTTATATACATAAATGACTTGCCAGATGTATTGTCAGTATATAAAAAACTGTTCGCCGACGACTCCAAACTGTACAACTGTATCAGTACAAATCAAGATGTCAGTAGTCTGCAAGAGGGTCTAGATGAAGCTGTAAGGTGGGGAAAAGATTGGAAAATGACTTACAATGCTCAAAAGTGCAAACACTTACACATAGGTAAACAAGAGATTGACTCGCAATACATAATGAATATTGATAACAAACAAACTATCGTAGAAACAGTCCAAAGTGAAAAAGATCTTGGGGTTATTGTGGACAATCAGCTAAAATTTACGGAACATATCAACAAAAAAGTTAACACTGCAAATAGGAACATAGGGTTAATATTTAGGAGTTTTACTTATATGGACAAGGAAATGTTCTTATCCTTATACAAATCTGTAGTAAGACCGCACCTCGAATATGCCAGCTGTGTGTGGTCCCCATTTTACAAGAAAGACATTATAGCTATTGAAAACGTCCAGCGTAGAGCTACTAAACTGATTCCATCTTTGAAAAATTTAAGCTATTCAGAAAGACTTTTAAAACTCGGTCTACCAACTTTGGAATACCGTAGAATAAGGGCTGATCTAATCCAAGTATTCAAAATAGTTCATGGGCTTGAGGACATAAACAAAGACAAATTTTTCAAATTTACAAATGATCCAAGAACAAGAGGAAATTCATTAAAATTATTCAAAAACAGATCAAGGTTAGAAATTAGGAAAAACTTTTTCTCAAATCGTGTTGTTAATCAATGGAACAGCCTGCCGGAGAAACTAGTTATGGCACCCTCCCTAAACAGCTTCAAAAGTCAACTGAACAACTACTGGAAAGACAACCCCGTCAAGTTTGACCCGTCATGCTTCACCCCAGGGAGAAATATTAGTGAAGATATCATAATGCATCAAGACAGGCAGACATTGCCTATATAGATGTCGACCGTGGTAAGAAATGGTAAGAAAAACTTTGTACAGACTAATGAGCTTCAGCACAGCTGAATCAGATATCGCATGTTATAAATGAAAACACAGTAAGATAGCGAAAACATTCCAGATTAAAAAAAATACATAAAAGTGAAAAATATCTGCCCTAGTCTGGCTGCGCGGACTGCGCAGACTGACTAGGGTCGATATTTTTTCACACATCTTATAAGGTCAAAAGAAAGTTTTGTTTGGGAAGCGTTGAAAATGCACAAATTCTTAAACTAAAGGATGTTTGTTAATTTGCCACACTCAAAGTTTGAAATTGTGAAGGACTTTGAAGTGGGTTATTTGCCCACAGAATCTTCTAATTATACGCGTCTTGCATTCAGTGGAATGCAACATTTAAGACAATTTCCTACTTTAGTTTAAAGTTATGTGACCAGCCTTCATACTAAAAGGGGTCATTTGGGGAGTGTGAAATGTTTCAACCGTACTCACTGTCTGCACAGACTGACTAGAATTGAAACTTAATATTCACTATAATTTAGCTCTAATTCTCTGAACCTGTTTCTCCAATTCGACATCTGATTGACCTTGGCACAGTCCGATCTATTTATCATATCGCTGCTTTTCAACGAAAACAAGGTGCAGTTACAAAGTTATTGTTGAAAAGGGACAGTACATTGGTTTTATGCATTTCATCGATGGTGCATGTACATGTGTGACGGTCATATTCCTTTTATTATCATCTGAGAAAAAAATCTTCCAACATAAGTTGATCTATCCCGATTTTGCTTCCTTGAATCTGCACAAGTACTCACACCAAATATGTAGGCAAACAAAAAGTATTTACCAAATACGGTACCAAGTCACAAGTCTTCAGCATTATCTTCCTTTGTGCCTATGTTTCCCTATAACTTTTTCTGTTAGGGACATTGACCTTTTTACCAAACAATACCCTTTTTTGACATCCCTTATATAATGGGCTTAGAAAGATATTGAGACAAACAAAAAAAAAAAACGCTGACAATCAGCATTTTCTCCTCAATATTTTCTGTGTTATATTGTACACAATTCCAATTCAATGAACATCAATTTTGTAGTGTGCATGACCTTTCAAATTTGATAACCTGTAGATTTCGTTGTTTGGGTAAGGGTTAAATCAATGTCTTGTTTGGGAAATAATTAAACAATACATCCACAAAATCACCTTGATATAGGCAAAAATGAGCTTTAAAATACAATATGTAAAATCCACATTTCATTTATTTCATATGTAACATCTTTTAGTCTAAACAATTAAACTTAACTTGGTATACCAAAAGAATCTTACAATTCAATCTATCATTATTTATTTATTCATATTTGACATTCTCAGAGGAACAGATAATTGGGTGTGAAGGCATTCTAAATTTGTTATTTCATATCAAAGGGTATCCACAACAAAGGGTTTGATAAACAACAAAATGAAATTTTGTAATTGGAAAGGCAAATAACCCCTCTTATCTGTAGCTCTGCATTTTGCACCACTTCATGCTTGATTGACATAGCTTCTACAAGAATAGCTAAAATAACCTTAACCAGGAGTTTATCAGCAACTCTTTTCTATATCAAAATCACACAACAAGCAATCTGATTGGACAAGACATATGTCTCAGTCAATCAGATTGATTGTTCTGTAATTTTGAAATTGAAATGAACAATTGACTGATTGGTGAACAACACGATCATTCCTTTTAATCAGGTTGGTATCAATATGTATAAAATTTCTGTCAGACATTTCTATTTCAATGCACTTCTATTTCAGTGCACTATCATCTTGATTGTTTATTTTTATATTTGACATCTTTCACAAGTTCACCCCCAATCAACTTGATGTCTTCAACAATGGCTTCCATATTTTGGACCACAGACAGCTTTCCTCCGTTCTCCAACTTCAACATGGTATGCTGCATGTTCATTATCTACAATAGAATTAAACCAGAGTGCCAACATTATTTAAGCTGGTATTCATAATTTTCATAAATTAATCTTACATTGTATCATCTGCAGCATCTTTCAATTTTGACAGACTTTCAATTAACTTATTTGAAAAATAGTCAACAACTGTGATATTTTATAATATATAGTTCTTTGAATTCCCTTTTTAGAAAAGACTTTTTTAGACTTGAAATGTTATACAAAATTTTGAAATCTTTATATTCAGAAAAGCCTCAAATTTTTAGACTAGAAATATAATACAATTTCTTGAAATCTTTATTTAGAAATGTGCCTGGTTTTAGACTACAAGTAATATGCAATACCTTAAAATCTTTTTTATCAAAAGCCTATGTTTTTTTAATAGAAATAAAATGCCATACCTTGAAAACTTTATTCAGACAAGAGGACCCTGAGGGCCCTAAATCGCTCACCTGAGTAATGTTTTAATAATGCCAAATAATTTTGCATATGTTACGCATTGTGATCCCATAGAAGAAATTGGCCATGTAGTTTAGGACGAGATGTCGTTTAAAGAAATTGTTGAGCTTTTGTGAGATTTCCCATTTTCCAATGCCACGGCAACCAGAATTTTTCCTTGGATTTCAATTCTTTTAGCAATTTTTATAAGGTACCACCTAAGGAACATTTCTGCCAAGTTTGGTTGATTTTAACCTAGAAGTTTAGGAGGACATGTCGTTTAAAGAAATTGTTGAGCTCTAGTGAAATTTCCCATTTTTCGATGCCATGGCAACCAGATTTTTTTATGGATTTCAATTCTTTTAGCAATTTCTATAAGGTACCACCCAAGGAACATTTCTGTCAAGTTTGGTTGATTTTGACCCAGCAATTTAGGAGGAGATGTTGTTTAAAGAAATTAGTGAGCTTTTGTGAAATTTCCCATTTTCCGATGCCACGGCAACCAGAGTTTTTAATGGATTACAATTCTTTTAGAAATTTTATAAGGAACCACCCAAGGAACATTTCTGCCAAGTTTGGTTGATTTTGACCCAGTAGTTTAGGAGATGTTGATTAAAGAAATTGTTGAGCTCTAGTGAAATTTCCCATTTTCCGATGCCACGGCAACCAGAGTTTTTCATGGATTTCAATTCTTTTAGCAATTTTCATAAGGGACTACCCAAGGAACATTTCTATCAAGTTTGATTGATTTTGACCCGGAAATTTAGGAGGAGATGTTGTTTAAAGAAATTAATGAGCTTTTGTGAAATTTCCCATTTTCCGATGCCACGGCAACCAGAGTTTTTCATGGATTTCAATTCTTTTAGCAATTTTCATAAGGGACTACCCAAGGAACATTTCTATCAAGTTTGATTGATTTTGACCCGGAAATTTAGGAGGAGATGTTGTTTAAAGAAATTATTGAGCTTTTGTGAAATTTCAAATTTTCCGATGCCACGGCAACCAGAGTTTTTAATGGATTTCAATTCTTTTAGTAAATTTTATAAGGAACCACCCAAGGAACATTTCTGCCAAGTTTGGTTGATTTTGACCCAGTAGTTTAGGAGGAGATGTCGATTAAAGAAATTATTGAGCTCTAGTGAAATTTCCCATTTTCCGATGCCACTGCAACCAGAGTTTTTCATGGATTTCAATTCTTTTAGCAAATTTTATAAGGGACCACCCAAGGAACATTTCTGCCAAGTTTGGTTGATTTTGACACAGTAGTTTAGGAGGAGATGTCGATTAAAGAAATTGTTGAGCTCTAGTGAAATTCCAATTTTCCGATGCCACGGCAACCAGAGTTTTTCATGGATTTCAATTCTTTTAGCATTTTTTATAAGGGACCACCCAAGGAACATTTCTGCCAAGTTTGGTTGATTTTGACCCTGCAATTTAGGAGGAGATGTTGTTTTAAGAAATTATTGAGCTTTTGTGAAATTTCCCATTTTCCGATGCCACGGCAATCAAGAGTTTTTAATGGATTTCAATTCTTTTAGCAAATTTTATAAGGGACCTCCCAAGAAACATTTCTGCCAAGTTTGGTTGATTTTGACCCGGAAATTTAGGAGGAGATGTTGTTTAAAGAAATTATTGAGCTTTTGTGAAATTTCCCATTTTCCGATGCCACGGCAACCAGAGTTTTTCATGGATTTCAATTCTTTTAGCAAATTTTATAAGGGACCACCCAAGAAACATTTCTGCCAAGTTTGGTTGATTTTGACCCAGTAGTTTAGGAGGAGATGTTGTTTAAAGAAATTGTTGACGCTGTGACGGACAGACGGACGCCGGACATTGATAGATCACAATACCTCACCTTGAGCACTTCATGCTCAGGTGAGCTAAAAAGCCTTTGGAGAAACATTACATGGAAATCTTTATTAAGAAAAAACTTTTTTTAGACTAGAAAAAATAGGCAATACATTGAAATATCTCTGGTTTCAAGATTAGAAATGATATAATCATTATTCTAGCTATATAATTAGCTTGAGACACTATCCCAGATCATTTTTCAGCAGCTATACAATACCTTAAAATCTTTATTCAGGAAAGCCTCTGGTTTCCAGACTAGTCCTATCACAGACCCTCCATAGTCATCATAGAACAGCATACATACATCATCAAAACTCTCCTGGAAAAGCAAAAAGATACAATATGACATTGCAAATGGTTTTATATGGATTTTTGTCTGTCATTTGTAGTTGATATTAACAAGAGTTGTCTGCAGACAACATAGCTCGCCTATACGGGAGCTTGTCACAAAAACAGCTAATTTTTTAAAAGTAGGTCAAACTCCAAGGTCAAGGTCACAAGGTCAAGGGTCATGGTCCCAAATGAAAGGTCTTGGCAGGAGGTATCCATGTGTGAAATATCAAAGCTCTATCAATAATAGTGCATGAGATATAGGCCAGGTTAAAGTTTTTCAAAAGTAGGTCAAACTCCAAGGTCAAGGTCACTAGGTCAAAGGTCATGGTCCCAAATGAAAGGTCTTGTCGAGATGTATCCATGTATGAAATATCAAGGCTGTATCTCTAATAGTGCCTGAGATATAGGCCAGGCCCCGGTTTCTCGAAAAAAACTTAAGTATATTCTCATGAGAATATGCTCAACTTCAAAGGGATACTCTCCAGCGTTGAAGGGTATTCGATTGAAGTTCATGTGGATTTCGTGCGATTTGAGCACGATGCTCAGATTTTAGCATGAGATTATACTTAAGTTTTTTCGAGAAACCGGGGCCAGGTTAAAGTTTTTCAAGTGAACACGCGACGGGACGGGACACCGACACAGACACTAGGGCTGTGACATTAGCTCCCCAGACATAAAGTCCCGGCTTGCTAAAAAGGGAAGGGAAATCTGAATTCTTTTCCAGACAAGCTTTGGTTTAGTTTAGCCCACAAAAAAGTCTTAGGAAAACACTGAGGCAAAGAAAATATTTTGCTTGTGATCAGTATCAATTTTGAACACATGTCAAGTGTAAATAAAAGGATGAATTATATATCATTATTTTTTTAACTACAGTGACAGGTATGATACACAAATTCTACAACTGTGGGAATCATTTTATGTCCATGCAGTTACTCTGTACTGACCTTGATTTCTTCAATGAAGAGCTTGACTGGGTTAAAATCAGTTACAGGGAACCAATCCTGTGTTTTACTATTGCTGGTGCCCTGGACTGGCATGAGATTTTGTCTCACATGATCAGACAAGTCGAGCTGGTGGTAGGGCTGGGCTACATAGTCCTCATGCAGCTCTATTAATACATCATAAGCTTCTAAGGGTGGGCGGAATATACACTGGAAGAGGAAAATAAAATCTTGTTGCTTTTTAACAAAGTCCTCATAACTGCAGTTTGTTTTAAGCTGCAGTTATGAGATTTTTGTTGAAAAGCAGCTTTTTAGCTTTAACACATTCCCACACTATGACGCCCCACAAGAGAAAGGTTTCAGAAAACATTTTTGAAATGTTAAAGTCTAGCTGGTGGTAGGGCTGGGCAACATAGTCCTCATTCAGTTCTATCATAACATCATATACTGTGCACAAAAAGTTTATCACACTCGGAAAAGGTCGATTCCTAGGAAAAACCTATGCACAACTCTCAAAAAAGAAAACTTTACTTTGATTGTACATTCAATTGGTAGATCATTCTTGAAAATTTTGTGTCAAAATTCTAAAGCATTACCTTGATATCTCACGTTAAAGCGCATAGGGGTCAGACAGTGAAAGTCAAGCAGATTTCAATATCGTGTATGCCCACCGTTATCAGCTAAAACGGCCATACAACGTCTTCTCATGCTGCAAATAAGCTTCCTTATTACAGGAAGGGGAATTCTGCGCCATTCATATTGAAGGGCACGCTCAAGGTCATGGACGTTTTGGATGTCATGGTTGTCTCTAACCTTACGTCCTAAATGGTCCCACAGGTGTTCAATTGGGGAAAGATCTGGTGATCTAGCAGGCCATGGAAGTACACGAACATTATTCAGACGTAGAATATTCTGTGTGTACCTTGCAGTATGCGGGCGGGCATTATCTTGTTGAAATAATCCAACGTTATTTCGTTGCATGAACGGTACAACAACAGGCTGAACAATTTCATCGCAGTATCTTTGTGACGTCAGGTTACCATCAATTGTAATGAGGTCTGTTTTACCATCATGGTAAATACCTGCCCAGACCATGACACTGCCCCTGCCATAACGGTCGCGCTTGACGATATTATTGGGGTCTAGCCTTTCGCCTCTTCTCCTCCAAACGCGAATCCTGCCATCCGCAAATAACACGTTAAAACGCGATTCGTCCGTAAATAAGACGTCATTCCACTGACTCCTGGTCCATGGACGTTGAGTTCGCACCCATTGACGCCTTTCCTGTCGATGTCTCAACCTCAGTGGAATCCCGACGTAAGGTCGGCAGGCTTTGAGGCGAGCATTGCGGAGCCTGTTACGAACAGTCTGTACACAAACTGTGGTGCCCTTGGCGTTCCGGAGGAGGCACACTAACTTCCTACTGGAAAGATACCTGTTACGTCGGGATGACGTCGTTATAAAACTGTCCTCTCTCGGCGTTATTTTACGTGGTCTGCCAGATCTAGGTCGATCATTGGCGACCCCAGTCGCATTAAACCTGTACTGCAGGCGCCTGATTGTTGATTCGTGCCTATTAAAATGCAATGCAACATTTCTTACTGCCATGCCAGCTTGGAGCATACCAAGTGCTCTCTGACGTTGATCTAACGTCATTCCTGGTCGCCTTCCCATATTCAATTTAAAAGAATTTGTTTCGGTTAAATTGGTTCTGTTAAAAGAAGTGTGTAATCGTGTGTTTTTAAAGTCATTAGACAGGATCGATTTCACTGCACACGTGCCGCACGTGATTTTCGATAATCTTGATTTTGTCCAATATCCTGATTGGTCGATTTACACACACACTGTAGTATTCGTGATGGTCGGCGATCGGGACAACTTCACAACATAAAATTATTTTTATGTAACAGTCATAAAACGAAAAAATAACTTGTTTAAAAACGTGCTAAACTTTTTGTGCACAGTATATATTTCAAGGGGTGGACGGAATATACACTGAAAGAAAAAAAAACAATATTTAGCTGTAAGAAAACCATGACAGCTTAATGAAGCACCAACATATGTCCCTCAAAACTTGAACTCAATTATACTTAACATATACAACCCATCATTAGCACCATAGAGCCAGAGGCGAAATTTGAAAAGTGCCAGTAAATCCTAAACTGTGTTATATTTCCATTCCAAATACAAACATAAGCATTTTGAACATTTAAGAATTTTGAAGTAATGCATACTTATGGAAATATTTGACAAAAAATGTTTTAAATTACCTCCCTTGCATATGAATATAGAGTAATACAAGAGCTGTCACTGTAAGATGACAATGCCCCCGACACCGCTTTGATTTTAAATTATGGCCAATCTATGTTCAAGGTCAAGGTCATCCAGGGGTCAAGGTCACCAAAGTATGTGCCTACAGAAAGGTAATGTACCATGGAATGTTGTGGTAAAGTATGAAGCGAATATGTTAAGTAATAAGGAAGTTATGGCCAATGTTAAAGTTTTTGGACGGAATGACGGACGGACGGACAGACAGACGGACGGATGGACAAGTCAAATTTATGATGCCTCCCTATCGGGGGCATAAAAAAGATATTGGTAAATTGTTTTCTTCTTGAAGCATAATCTTGAAATCCGGCATGGTGAATCAACTTATTTGAAGTGTATTTAGAAGTGTGTATAATTTGATGCATGTCCCATGGCTAGAAAGTGTTTTTAATGATGGGTCATATACCTTAACTAAAGCTATTTAACCTAAAACACAAGAGGCCCAGGAGGGCCTGAATCGCTCCACTGGCTAAAGTGGAAGAATTATCCCATGATTTCTTGTAAGCGTTACACAGCCAAATCTTGAAATTTGTGAATAAATTTTGAAGAGAGACTCAAAGAACATTCTTGCAAAGTCTGGTTAAAATTGACCTAATGGTTGATTTTTAAAGAATTTTCTTATGATTTCTCCAAGTCTGATTAGCCCCTTTCTCCCTGCCACAGCCACATTTTTTGACAAATATAGAAATTTGTGAACAAATTTTAAAAAGAATGACTTAAGGCACATTCCTGCAAAGTTTGGTTCAATTGGGCACACTGGTTGATATTTAAAGAATTTTCTTATGATTTCTTTAAGTCCGATAAGCCCTTTCCTCCCTGCCACGCCCACTTTTTTGACAAATGTAAAAATTTGTGAATAAATTTTGAAAAGAGAGACTCAAAGAACATTCCTGCCAGGTTTGGTTCAAATTGGCCCTACGGGTAATTTTTAAAGAATTTTCTTATGATTTCTTTAAGTCTGATAAGCCCCTTTCTCCCTGCCACGGCCACATTTTTTGACAAATGTAAAAATTTGTGAACAAATTTTGAAAAGAATGACTCAAGGCACATTCCTGCCAGGTTTGGTTCAAATTGGCCCCATGGTTGATTTTCAAAGAATTTTCTTATGATTTCTTTTATTCTGATAAGCCCCTTTCTCCCTGCCACAGCTACATTTTTTGACAAATGTAATAATTTGTGAACAAATTTTGAAAAGAATGACTCAAGACACATTCCTGCCAGGTTTGGTTCAAATTGGCCCAATGGTTGATTTTTAAAGAATTTTCTTATGATTTCTCTAAGTCTGATAAGCCCCTTTCTCCCTGCCACGCCCACATGTTTTGACGAATCAAAAATTCGTGAACAAGTTTTGAAAAGGGTCACTCAAGGAACATTCCTGCCAAGTTTGGTCAAAATTGGCCCACTGGTATAAGAGGAGAAGATGTTTAAAGAAAAAGTTAACGGACGCACGCACGCACGACGGACACAACGCCATGACAATAGCTCGCTGGCCTTCGGCCAGTGGAGCTAAAAACAATAAATTTGTACCTGTCCAAATTCAAAGATGTTGCAGATGACAATCAAACGATTGAAATCAGGGATTTTTGACGTTCTGGGTATAAAGCATTGTGGGCAATGAACAAATTGCTTGTCACAAGCAAACTCTTTATTTTTTTAGCAGTGTTTTCCTCAGACTTTACCTTGTGGGGCATCAAAAGGTATCCTATGTCAATTTTTTTTTTAGAGTAATTTCAAATTTACTCTATGCCAGTAAAAACCAGTATGTGCCTGGACCAAAATTTTGTTCTATATCAGAGCTGTGGTAATTTCAAATTTAGACCAGCCTTTAATTTTGTCATTTTGTCACCGAATAAATCCTATCACTTACCTTCAAATCCACATCAGATTGGCCATCCATCTGTTCATGTATGATATCCAACGATTTCTGTGCCAGGACAACCAGTCTATTTAATACTGGAGCTGTATAGGTCTTGATAAATGACATGACAGAGCATCTCTAGCGAATAGCTAGAGGTGCTCTGCCTTGGCACTTATGGGGATTTTTAGCTACTTCCAACTAAGGCCAGCCTAAAATTTTGTTATTTGAGAAGGGCGTCAACTAATAACACTTACCTTCAAATCTACATCAGATTGTCCACCCATCTGTTCATGTATGATATCCAACAATTTCTGTGCAAGGACCACAAGTCTATTTAATATCGGTGCTGTAGGAGAGTTAGCCGTCCAATGAGAGCTCATTTTGTCCTCCGGTGTAGATATAAACATCAACGGTAACTCGCTTCTATCATTAGTGAATTTAGTTGAGATTTCGTGAATATCCTCCTCTAAAAATAGAGTCAAACAAGTAAAACAAGGGACTAGGTTTTATTAATTTCATAAACAGTAAAAGTGTACTCATAGAGTATTAGACTCTAGTAATTAACTAATTCCTAAAAAGAAATTGAATGGGATTTAACCCATTACCAAACGACAAAATTTCAGGGTGGTCCAAATTGAAAGATCCTGCAGACGACAATTTCAAGTGAATGGAATTTTGAATTTTGAGGTCTTTTTTGATGGAAAACATTGTGAGAAATGAAAAAAATTGCTTGTCACAAGCAATTCCTTCATTTTCCACACTGTTTCCCATGGCCATTATTTTGTGGGGAGTCAAAAAGAGTAACTGTGTGGTAATGGGTTTAATAATTAACAAAGCATCAATTGGTGAGAGACATATGACTTTTGTCAAATGACAATGGACATTTGTTGAGGTTCCAACCATCAATCCTTACATTAATAGACTCAAACATTACCGACTGAGCTATCCAGACTCTACCCAATCAATTGTAAAGAAGTCTGATTATAATATGATGTGAGAAATTGAAAACTTCTTTACCTGTAAAATCATTGTTCACATTCACCAACAATGGGTTTAACTTCCAATCAAATGTACTCAGCAATTCTAGGAATCTCTGAAATCCTACAAATCCTGACCTGAAAGACAATACTTTGACCTTTGAACAAACATTTAAGCGGGTATTGCCTGAAAGGGCCCTCATAGCATTTGAGACCAACATGGATCCAGATTAGACCGCACATGTCGTCGGTGATATTGCAAAACCTTGTAACTCCAGCTCTGTTCAAGCTGGAGTTACGAGGTTTTGCAATAGCACTAACCATTTGCTGATCTCTAATTTCTTCTTCATGACCTGCACAGCAAGTACAAATCTGCTGTGTGAATGCTGATCAGACTGCACTGAGACAAAAGCTCATCTGTAAACATTACAGCCTAAAATGCTATAAAGGCCATTTTTCGAAGTTCCAAGTCTATTGTGTTAGTGCAAAGGCCATAAAAAATTCAAACCGTTAAGTTGTACCAAGATGCTCATACTTAGCATTATATTCTTTCTCAATGTTTTTCCAAGCTCTCTAGAAATATCACAATCAGTCAATTTTCTTGCAAGGAAAAAATTTAATTTGCGATTCAATGCCTCTTTCAACAGCCATGTCTTAATGCAGTAACTGGAGCACATAACCTTGGATTCCTAGTGTTTTTCTCACAAGAACTACCACAATATCCAAACCAAGCCTCAAGCTGCTCTCTCTCATAGATGATCAACATCCATTCATGAAAGACAAATGACTTTTGTCAAACGTCAGAATGGAAACTGGCCGAGCCAGGGGGTACAGGAAAAACAGCTAACCCATTACAACACAGTGACACCTATTGACGCTCTGTAACACAATGGTTTGGAAAACATTGTGGAAAATGAAGAAATTGCTTGTGACAAGCAATTTCGTCATTTCCCACAATATTTTCTACCCAAAAGACCAATATATTTTAGATCTCATTAATTTAAAAATGTCGTCTGCAACATCTTTGAATTTGGAACAGTCCAAAATTTTGCCGTCTGGTAATGGGTTAAAGAATACAATATTATCATTATAAGTTCTGATAAAGACTAACTCACTTGGGTGGAGTGTAGGGTGCTGGATTTAGATACAAATACACAACTATCAACTCTATGGCTTCTGGTACTATATAGTCACTCATCATATGACATGAGATCCATCGTTTAGCCAGCCTAGCAGTTGAACTGAAGGAAGGATGCATCATCTGTGTGCTGTAAGTAAACAAGTAATCATTAAAGTCACAGCAAAAATAAGAATAAAGAAATCACTGCTTTTCAACTAAAAACTTCCTATCTACAGCTTTAGATACAACGTTTTTGTTGACAAGCGACAACAAGAGGACCCTGAGGGCCCTAAATCGCTCACCTGAGTTATGTTTTAATAATGCCAAATAACTTTGCATATGTTACACATTGTTGTCCCAGGGAAGAATTTGGCCATGTAGTTTCAGAGGACATGTTGTTTACAAAAATTGATCAGCTTTTATGACATTTCCCATTTTCTGATGCCACAGCAACCAGAGTTTTGCATAGATTTCAATTCTTTTAGCAATTTTTATAAGGGACCACCCAATGAACATTACTGCCAAGTTTGTTGATTTTGACCCAGAAGTTAAGGAGGAGATGTCGTTAAAAGAAGTTGTTGAGCTTTTGTGAAAATTCCCATTTTCCGATGCCACGGCAACCATAGTTTTCCATGGATTTCAATTCTGTTAGCAATTTTTATAAGGGACCACCCAAGGAACATCTCTGCCATGTTTGGTTGATTTTAACCCAGAATTTAAGGAGGAGATGTCATTTAAAGAAGTTGTTGAGCTTTGTTAAAGGGGGAATAACACTTAACATCTTGCAAATTTTCCCAGAACTTCGTACAAAAAATAAATATATATTATTAAAATATGGTCTTTAAATTGCATATATGCCAAATCTTAGCTTTCTACCTTGTGTATTGGCTTAGATGTCGACGGATTTAAAACCCCATGATTTTTTGTTGGGGGGATAAAAATTATAATAATAAAACATATGGGGTTTTAAATCCGTCAACATCCTAGCCAATACACAAGATAGAAAGCTAAGATTTGGCATAGATGCAATTTAAAGGCCATATTTTCATAATATATATTTATTTTTTGCACGAAGTTCTCTGAAAATTTGTAAGATGTTAAGTGTTATTCCCCCTTTAAATTTACCATTTTCCGATGCCACGGCAACAAGAGTTTTTCGTGGATTTCAATTATTTTAGCAATTTCTATAAGGGACCACCTAAGGAACATTTCTGCCAAGTTTGGTTGATTTTAACCCAGTAGTTTAGGAGGAGATGTCGTTTAAAGAAATAGTAGAATTTTTGTGAAATTTCCCATTTTCTGATGCCACGGCAACCAGAGTTTTTCATGGATTCCAATTCTTTTAGCAATTTCATAAGGGACCACCCAAGGAACATTTCTGCCAAGTTTGGTTGATTTTGACCCCGTAGTTTAGGAGGAGATGTTGTTTAAAGAAATTTTTGAGCTTTTGTGAAATTTCCCATTTTCCGATGCCAAGGCAACCAGACTTTTTCATGGATTTCAATTATTTTAGCAATTTTTATAAGGGACCACCAAAGGAACATTTCTGCCAAGTTTGGTTGATTTTGACCCAGTAGTTTAGGAGGAGATGTCGTTTAAAGAAATTGTTGAGCTTTTGTGAAATTTCCCATTTTCCGATGCCACGGCAACCAGAGTTTTTCATGGATTTCAATTCTTTTAGCAATTTTTATAAGGGACCACCCAAGGAACATTTCTGCCAATTAAGTTTGGTTGATTTTGACCCAGTAGTTTAGGAGGAGATGTCGTTTAAAGAAATTGTTGAGCTTTTGTGAAATTTCCCATTTTCCGATGCCACGGCAACCAGAGTTTTTCATGCATTTCAATTCTTTTAGCAATTTTTATAAGGGACCATCCAAGGAACATTTCTGCCAAGTTTGGTTGATTTTGACCCAGTAGTTTAGGAGGAGATGTCGTTTAAAGAAATAGTTGAGCTTTTGTGAAATTTCCCATTTTCCGATGCCACGGCAACCAGAGTTTTTCATGGATTTCAATTCTTTTAGCAATTTTTATAAGGGACCATCCAAGGAACATTTCTGCCAAGTTTGGTTGATTTTGACCCAGTAGTTTAGGAGGAGATGTCGTTTAAAGAAATTGTTGAGCTTTTGTTAATTTCCCGATGCCACGGCAACCAGAGTTTTTCATGGATTTCAATTCTTTTAGCAATTTTTATAAGGGACCACCCAAGGAACATTTCTGCCAAGTTTGGTTGATTTTGACCCAGTAGTTTAGGAGGAGATGTCGTTTAAAGAAATTGTTGAGCTTTTGTGAAATTTCCCATTTTCCGATGCCACGGCAACCAGAGTTTTTCATGGATTTCAATTCTTTTAGCAATTTTTATAAGGGACCACCCAAGGAACATTTCTGCCAAGTTTGGTTGATTTTGACCCAGTAGTTTAGGAGGAGATGTCATTTAAAGAAATTGTTGAGCTTTTGTGAAATTTCCCATTTTCCGATGCCACGGCAACCAGAGTTTTTCATGGATTTCAATTCTTTTAGCAAATTTTATAAGGGACCATCCAAGGAACATTTCTGCCAAGTTTGGTTGATTTTGACCCAGTAGTTTAGGAGATGTCGTTTAAAGAAATAGTTGAGCTTTTGTGAAAATTCCCATTTTCCGATGCCACGGCAACCAGAGTTTTTCATGGATTTCAATTCTTTTAGCAATTTTTATAAGGGACCACCCAAGGAACATTTCTGCCAAGTTTGGTTGATTTTGACCCCGTAGTTTAGGAGGAGATGTCGTTTAAAGAAGTTGTTGAGCTTTAGTGAAATTTCCCATTTTCCGATGCCACGGCAACCAGAGTTTTTCATGGATTTCAATTCTTTTAGCAATTTTTATAAGGGACCACCCAAGGAACATTTCTGCCAAGTTTGGTTGATTTTGACCCAGTAGTTTAGGAGGAGATGTCGTTTAAAGAAATTGTTGACGCCGTGACGGACAGACGGACAGACGGACAGACGGACAGACGGACAGACAGACAGACGGACAGACGGACGCCGGACATTGATAGATCACAATACCTCACCTTGAGCACTTCGTGCTCAGGTGAGCTAAAAATACACAGCTATCAACTCTTTAGCTTGTTTAAAGCAGTAGATACAACATTTTTGTTGAGAACCGACAAAATACACAACTATCAATTTCATAGCTTTTTGCACTGTATAATCTCCCATCATTTGACATGAGATCCATCATTTAGCTAGTCTTGTTGTCGTACTGAAAGAAGGATGAATCATCTGTGTGCTGTGAAAAATCAATATACATAAATGAAATGTAACAAACATTTTTTTAAAACAGAGTATAATCTAACAAGAGATGTTTGTAAAACATATATGCCCCCTCAAGGGCCTACATTTGATGTAGGTCAAAGTCCAAGGTCAAGTTAACAAGGTCCAAGGTCATATATGAAAGGTCTTGGTAGGAGGTGTCTATGTGTGAAATATCAAAGCTGTATATGAAAAAGTAAAATGAAACATAGGCCAGGTTAAAGTTTTTAAAAGTAGGCCAAATGCCAAGGTCAAATGAGAAAGGTCTTGGTTGGAGGTGTCCATGTGTGAAATATCAAGGCTGTAGGTGTAAAAGGACATGATATATATGCCTTGTTTCAGTCTTTTTAAAAGTAGGTCAAACTCCAAGGTCAAGGTTGCAATATTCAAGGTCATGGTCAAATGTGAAAGGTCTTGGTAGGGGGTGTCTATGTGTGAAATATCAAGGCTGTAGGTGTAATAGGACATAAGATAAAGGCTAGGTTAAAGATTTCTAAAAGTATGTAAAAATCAAAGGTCAGGGTCACACAGGCCAAGGTCATGGTCAAATGTGAAAGGTCTTGGTAGGAGGTGTCCAAGTGTAAAATATTGAGACTATATAGGTAACAGGACATGAGATATAGGCCTAGTTTAAGTTTTTTAAAAGTAGATCAAACTCCAAGGTCAAGGTCCAAGGTCATGGTCAAAAGTGAAATATCTTGGTTGGAAGTGACCATGTATGAAATATCAAGGCTGTATATGTAAAATGACATGAAATACTGGCCAGGTTAATGTATTATTAAAGTAGGTCAAACACCAAGGTCAAGGTCACCAGGTCCAAGGTCATGGTCAAATGTGAAAGGTATTGGTCGTAGGTGTCCATGTGTCAAATATCAAGGCTGTATGTGTAAAAGGAATTGATATATCGGCTAGGTTTAAGTTTTTTAGCTCCACTGGCCGAAGGCCAGCGAGCTATTGTCATGGCGGTGTGTCCGTCGTGCGTGCGTCCGTGCGTCCGTGCGTCCGTTAACTTTTTCTTTAAAAATCTTCTCCTCTCAAACCAGTGGGCCAATTTTGACCAAACTTTGCAGGAATGTTCCTTGGGTGACCCTTTACTTAAATTGTTCAAAGAATTTTGATTGGTCCATAAATGTGGGCGTGGCAGGGCGGGGCTTATCAGACTTAGAGAAATCACAAAATAATTCTTTAAAAATCAACCATTTGGCCAACTTTGACCAAACTTGGCAGAAATGTACCTTGGGTGACTCTTTACTTAACTTGTCAGTGAAATTTTGATTGGCCTATAAATGTGGGCGTGGCAGGGCGGAGCTTATCAAATTTTGAGAAATCACAAAATAATTCTTTGAAAATCTTCTCCTCTCAAACCAGTTGGTCAATTTTGACCAAACTTTGAAGGAATGTTCCTTAGGTGACCCTATACTAAAATTGTTTAAAGAACTTTGATTGGTCCATAAATGTGGGCGTGGCAGGGCGGGGCTTATCAGACTTAGAGAAATCACAAAATAATTCTTTAAAAATCAACCATTCGGCCAATTTTGACCAAACTTGGCAGAAATGTACATCGGGTGACCCTTTACTTAGATTGTTCAAAGAATTTTGATTGGTCCATAAATGTGGGCGTGGCAGGGAGGGGCTTATCAGACTTAGAGAAATCACAAAATAATTCTTTAAAAATCAACCATTTGGCCAACTTTGACCAAACTTGGCAGAAATGTACCTTGGGTGACTCTTTACTTAACTTGTCAGCGAAATTTTGATTGGTCTATAAATGTGGGTGTGGCAGGGCGGGGCTTATCAAATTTCGAGAAATCACAAAATAATTCTTTGAAAATCTTCTCCTCTCAAACCAGTTGGTCAATTTTGACCAAACTTTGAAGGAATGTTCCTTAGGTGACCCTATACTTAAATTGTTTAAAGAACTTTGATTGCTCCATAAATGTGGGCGTGGCCAGGCTGGGCTTATCAGACTTAGAGAAATCACAAAATAATTCTTTAAAAATCTACCATTCGGCCAATTTTGACCAAAATTGGCAGAAATGTACATCGGGTGAGTCTTTACTTAACTTGTTCGTGAAATTTTTATTAGTCCATAAATTTGAGTGTGGCAGGGCCGGGCTTATCTGACTTAGAAAAATCACAAAATAATTGTTAAATTCTTTAAAAATCAACGATTGGGCCAATTTCAATTAAACTTGGTAGAAATGCACCTTAAGTGACCCTATACTTAACTTGTTCATGAAATTTTGATTGGTCCATAAATGTGGGCATTGCAGGGCGTGGCTTATCAGAATGGGAGAAATCACGAGAAATTCTTAAAATCAACCATACTTTGTTACTTTCGACCATACTTTGTTATTCAATAATACTTTGTTAGTAAAATTTTAATTGGTCTATAAATTTGGGTGCGGCAGGGTAGGGCTTATCAGAATATGACAAACCATGAAAAAGTTCTTTAATTAAACATAAATCTTTATTAGGTCAAATCTTAGAAAAACCTTGTATGCCCTTCAGAGGTCATATTTTCTGCCCAGTCAATCTGAAAAGAGGTCAGAGTGATTGTTTTGATGAAATCATTGAAGGATTGAAATTGGGTCACTGGGGTTGAAAACTAGGTCAAGCGGTCAAATGTTAGAAAAAAACTGTTTTTTGTCCAAAAATGGGTGCATGGCAGGATGGGGCTTATCAGAAATCATTAGAAAATTTTTCATTGATTGCCGCTTCTGTAATCACTGGACATATTATGAGTGTACTTTGCCAGAATGTTCCTTAGGTGACTTTTTGCAATTTTTTTATTTTTACTTTGAATTTTCAAAACATCTCCAAGACCATTTTTAGCTCCACTGGCCGAAGGCCAGCGAGCTATTGTCATGGCGTTGTGTCCGTCGTGCGTGCGTGCGTCCGTCCGTCCGTGCGTCCGTCCGTCCGTCCGTTAACTTTTTCTTTAAAAATCTTCTTCTCAGAAACTACTGGACCAATTTTAATTAAATTTCACAGAAATGTTCCTTGCATAGCCCTCTTTCAAATTCCTTCAAAGAATTCAATTCCATTGAAAACTCTGGTTGCTATGGTAACAAATACGAATTTTTAGAAAAAACTTAAAAAATCTTCTTCTCCCAAACAACTTATCAGATTTCTTTGAAATTTGACAGGCATGTTCCTTTGGTGACCCTTTTTCAGATTCCTTGAAGAAATTTTGATAATTCGAAAAACATGGCCGCTGTGGGCGGGGCTTATTTTCCATATATGGCGCATAGTGTAATTTTAAAAAATCTTCTTCTCAAAAACTACTGGACCAATTTTAATTAAATTTCACAGAAATGTTCCTTGCATAGCCCTCTTTCAAATTCCTTCAAAGAATTCAATTCCATTGAAAACTCTGGTTGCTATGGTAACAAATACGAATTTTTAGAAAAAACTTAAAAAATCTTCTTCTCCCAAACAACTTATCAGATTTCTTTGAAATTTGACAGGCATGTTCCTTTGGTGACCCTTTTTCAGATTCCTTGAAGAAATTTTGATAATTCGAAAAACATGGCCACTGTGGGCGGGGCTTATTTTCCATTATTCGGCCAGTGAGCTATTGTCATGGCGTTGTGTCCGTTGTGCGTGCGTGCGTCCGTCCGTCCGTGCGTTCAACTTTTAGCTCACGTGAAGACAAAGTACTCAAGGTGAGCTATTGTAATCGGTGAATGTCCGTTGTCCGTCTGTCTGTTGTCTATCGTCCAACAATTGCTTTAAAAGTCTTTTCCTAAATCACAAGGCCAAACGACCTGAAACTTTGCAGGGATCTTCTTTGGGTTAAGCTCTACCAAAGTTTTAAAAGGAATTTTATTCCTTTTGAAAACACAGGAAAAGGGGCCTTATTTACATTTTCACTGTTTCACTCTAGTGGCCACAAATTTGGCTCAATCCTATTGAAACTTGGTCATAATTAAACTGGTCAAAATAATTGTTTAAGCATACAGAGATCTTAATGACATTTCCAATGTTTATATACTGAAGGCCACAAATTCAGCTCAATCTGAAAAAACAACTGGTCAAAATAATTGTTTCAGCATACAGAATGAACCTTTTTGAACATGGAAAGGTTTTGTGTTAAAACATGGGAAAAGGGGTCTTTATGACATTTTCTTACACTGAATTTGATTGAGTCAAAGTGTTTGTCACTTAAAAAGAGAAGCTTGTCTTGAATTGGGCAGATCTAGACTAAGAAAGGGGGTCTTAATGATTTTTCTGTTTACATTCTGGTTTACATTTGTCAAAAAATGTGGCCGTGGCAGGGAGGAAGGGGCTTATCAGACTTCAAGAAATCATAAGAAAATTCTTAAAAAATCAACCAGTGTGCCCAATTGAACCAAACTTTGCAGGAATGTGCCTTTAGAGTTCTATTTAAAATTTGTTCACAAATTTTTATATTTGTTCAAAAAATGTGGCCGTGGCAGGGAGAAAGGGGCTTATCAGACTTAGAGAAATCATAAGAAAATTCTTTAAAAATCAACCATAAGGCCAATTTGAACCAGACTTTGCAAGAATGTTCTTTGAGTCTCTCTTCAAAATTTATTCACAAATATCAAGATTTGGCTGCCGCTGTGTAAGGCTTACAAGAAATCATGGGATAATTCTTCCACTTTAACCAGTGGAGCGATTCAGGCCCTCCTGGGCCTCTTGTTTAAAGTAGGTCAAAGTCAAAGGTCAAAGGTCACAAGGTCCAAGGTCATGGTCAAATGTGAAATGTCTTGGTAAGATGTGTCCATGTGTGAAATATCAAGGCTGTATGTGTAATAGCACATAATATATAGGCCAAGTTTAAATTTTTTAAAAGTAGGTCAAACTCCAAGGTCAAGGCCACATGGTCCAAGGTCATAGTCGTATGTGATAGGTCTTGGTCTGAGGTTTCCATGTGTCAAACATCAAGGCTGTATGTGTAAAAGGACATGATATATCGGCCAGGTTAAAGTTTTTTAAAAGTAGGTAAAACTCCAAGGTCAAGGTCACAAAGTTCAAGGTCATGGTCAATTGTGAAAGGTCTTGGTAAGATGTGTCCATGTGTGAAATATCAAAGCTGTATTTGTAAAAGGTCATGAGATATATGCCGGGTTTAATTTTTTTTAAAGTAGGTCAAACTCCAAGGTCAAGGTCACAAGGTCCAAGGTCATGGTTAAATGTGAACCATGTTGATAGGAGGTATCTATGTGTGAGATATCAAGGCTGTATGTGTAAAAGGACATAAGATATAGGCAAGGTTAAGAATTAAGTGTAAAAATCAACAAAGGGCAATAACTCCAAGAATTTGGCAGAGTTACGGTTCTTGTGCACTGCACCTCTCCATAATGAAATCTATTCACCTGTAAAGTTTCATGATTCTACCTTACATATTTTTTGAGTTGTGCTCTGGACAAGAATCAAGTCATAAGATCAACAAAGGGCAATAACTCAGAAAATTTGATCGACAGAGTTACGGTTCTTGTGCACTGCACCTCTCCATAATAAGATCTATCCACCTGTAAAGTTTCATGATTCTACCTTACATACTTTTTGAGTTATGCTCCGGACAATAATCAAATTTGAAAATCAACAAAGGGCAATAACTCCAAAAATATGATCGGCAGAGTTACAATTCTTGTGCACTGCACCTCTCCATAATGAGATCTATTCACCTGTAAAGTTTCATGATTCTACCTAACATAGTTTTTGAGTTGTGCTCCGGACAAGAATCAAGTTTGAAAATCAACAAAGGGCAATAACTCAAAAAATTTGATCAGCAGAGTTACGGTTCTTGTGCACTGCACCTCTACATAATGAGATCTATCCACCTGTAAAGTTTCATGATTGTACCTAACATACTTGTTGAGTTATGCTCCGGACAAGGTTTGGTCTACGGACAGACCGACCTACGGACCAACCAACGGACCGACCGACCTTCCGACCGACCGACACTTGCAAAACAATATACCCCCATTTTCTTCGAAAGGGGGCATAATTAAATATGAACAGGACTTCTCCTTGCCCAAACAAACATTTTCAGACTTTGAAAATAACTAAACAAAAATTGTGACTTGAATAACGGAAATTTGATAAACATTGGTCTAAAATTATGGTCTACAGATTTTTTGATAAAGGACTGACAATACAAATGGCATGCTGGGAAATAAAAGAAAACAAAAACTCACTTTTAACCCATTACCACCCAGTGACACTTTTTGATGCCTGTGAAAATAATGCTTGGGAAAACAGTGTGGTAAATAAAAATTGCTTTTGAAAAGCAATTTCTTCAATTACCATACTGTTTTTTTTTAAGCAAAGTAGTAAGATATGAAAAATTCTGTTCAATTTAAATTGTTGTCTGCATCATCTTTGAAATTAGACAAGTCTATAATTCTGCTGTCTGGTAATAGCTAAGAATAATGAAAGGACTTTGGAAAAGATAAACTGCCATGATCTTTACCTACCCATGCAGTGAAATTCCTAACCCTTTCCAGACCAAGAACCGGTTTCAATTTCCCTGATAGTAAACACTACGGAAAATATTTAGGCAAAAACAGCAAATCGTTGGTGCTATGCCAAAATTGCATAACTGAAATTTTGCTCGAAAACCATTTTTTCAGGAGAGCCAAAACATTTTTACCGCTTTAAAAAATGTGCCGACAAAATTGCGTAACTCAATAACTGCATGAACAATTCAGCTTCTTTAAGGTAAAATAAGGTAATTGAACATAACTTACGGTTCATTTATTGGTCAAAGTAGAAGAAATACAGAGGAGAATGCCATTTCTCAGCCTTTTATTACTCTCGTGTAAATAATTTGTCTATGTACAACGCATTTTTGTCAGCTAAATCAAGTTGCGTAATTTTGTCATATGATAATTGAAATGGTTCTAATAGGTGTAGAGAAACGCCGTTTTGACAGAATATGCGCTCTTACATACTTAGTAGAAAGCATTTATAAACGAAAATTGACAAAATTGCGTAACTAATTTGTTACGCAATTTTGTCATAGCACCGACGAAATGCAGAATACCAGCATTTTTTACTTTTGTCTCAACACATTCTCTTTTTTATTGTACACAAATCCTGTCCTTAATAATTTCAGCATTATAAGAATTTCCTTCTCTTGCCTTAATAGTTTTCCAAGCTGTAACTATTACAAATGTCAAAACAAGGTCCTGTTAAACCAAACATACCCATAAAGTGAGCTGCTAAGTTTAGGAAGGTTAATTATTTCTTTCTCAAGTGCCAAGGCCTCTGGCGTGTCTCTCTTTCTGATCATCCCATCTTTAGTTCTGATTGTCTTTAACAGATTTACTTCTTTGTCATACGCCAAAACTATTCTGAATACGTAGTTGTCCTGTTTAGATGAAAATCGAAACGATGTCAGTTTATGGTCTATCAAACAATAAATCAATCAGTTTTATTCATGTAAGATTTTTGAAAATCAAATGTCAATGTGAAACAAAAAAGCTCCTAAAATGTTAAAAGTTGTATCAGGTTTCCATATTGAGTCTTGAACAGACAGACAGAAAGACAGACAGATAAACAACAGTAAAATAATTTCGTCTTGGATCTTTTTGGTATGCGGGCATAAAACACATCCTATGGTGAAGAGAAATACATTTGTGTGACACAAAATGTTTTACAAAATATGTCACACTCTGATAATCAACATAACCATGTATTTAAGCCTACACATGTAAACAGACTTTCATGCCACAAAATCACTTACCTTTAAAACATCAACATGCTTTGTTGTTATTTTCACAGGCAAGTTAAACTGTGTCTGAATCATTTGACCCAACTGTATGAGAAATGCAACCTTTAACCTTTTCATGGCCTCAAGGTCATCAGGCCACTTCCCACTGGCTTCCATGGTGCAGATTACTAAATAACAAATGAAAATATTATTAATCATACATAGTATTTCTATTGAATCAAATGCAATTATACCCCATTTCCAAATGTCTAAGTTTTAGACAGGTCTAAATTTAGATATATTTCAGACTACACTTTTAAGTGAAAGGAATTTCATATTTTCTTTATCTTTCTGGAAAGAAAACATTGTGGGAAATGAAGGAATTGCTTGTGACAAGCAATTTCTTCATTTCCCACAATGTTTTCCAAAGGCATTATCTTGTAGGGAGTCAAAACGAGTCATTGTGTGTTAATGGGTTAAGGGAAATCAAAAATCATCATTATACAAGTTAATCTGTGTCTCAATCATTTGTCCCAACTGTATGAGAAATGCGACCTTTAATCTTCTCATGGCATCAAGGTCATCTGGCCACTTTCCGCTGGCTTCCATGGTGCAGATCACTAAATAAGAAAAGAGACAAGATGTAAATATATAGTTGCATCGCGATCTACTTATTCCCGCCAAACAATAAAGACCATTCCTATTTACTAATTATAGGTTATACTGGTCAAAATGCTATCATATCAACGATAACCAGGGTTGGTATTTAATATTGATGAGATTATTTGCATCTGCGTCTCTATATGTTTTGTAATTGAAAAAATTGTATATAAACATCAATTTACCTTGGGATCACTTAACATGGTTGTGCTTCTAGAAAATTTTATGCAGTTCACCTTTTCATGATTTATCTCTAGATTTAAGGTTTCCTTTCAAGTACATTTTTGAACATTCTAGATAATTCAAGTATTGGAAGTTCTCTTGCAAAATGATAAACAAAATCTGTATCATTGGCTGCAGCAGTTTTCATATTGGGACAGACTAAATATTGGCCATTCTAAAACACTTTCACCTATCTTTCAATGACTGTGCATAGAAAGGACAATGGTTTGATTCTGAAGGGATCAATCTTTGTACTTTATCATTTGATGATTTCTTATTTTGCCTTGATGCTTTTAGTTTCACATGCCTTTTCTAGATTGGGCGCATCAAAAGTTGTCGCTGCTTGTGTGTATGGGAATGGCTTTAAATATTTTCACCTACCTTTCAATGACTGCATGAAGACAGGACATGGATTTGTTTCTGCAGGGATCAACCTCTGTACCTTATAATTGGATGATTTCTTCAATTTCTGTTTAAATGTACATGGGGCTGGAGGGAACACCTAAAAAT
Organism: Fragum sueziense; assembly: GCA_963680895.1. Lineage (NCBI taxonomy): Eukaryota > Metazoa > Mollusca > Bivalvia > Cardiida > Cardiidae > Fragum > Fragum sueziense. The sequence goes on along the minus strand of OY804598.1, from coordinate 53,858,374 downwards.
AATTCAAACTTTTATACATTAGAAATGGAGATATATTTTCTGTTTGTATAATTGTAAAAGTCAATAAGACCATAAAGGACAAAAAAAGTCTAGTTTGGGTCATACTTGATGGAAAAGTATTCAAAACTGCCATTTAATTTCCATTGCCATGAATGACCTTAAAATTGCATCTAATGATGGCTGGAATGAATATCTTAAACTTTAAATGTAACCTAAAATTGAACACATTTGTTTTAAATTGAGAGCTATTTTTGATTATATTATGATGTAATTAATCCTTTCCCAAACAAGACCTGGATTTGATGTTATTTGATAAGGCCCTTAAAACCAATGAGACAGAAGAACAAGAGATGCTGATGATCAACATTTTCTCCTTTTGCCTTAAAACTTTCTGTGCTATCAGGGAAAAAAGTCCTATCATTCAGTTCAAATCAAACACTTTGGGCGCGCTTGATTCGCACGTTCCAGAGCGTTCTGGAACGTCACACTACACCGCTTTGAATCAAGTTGGGTGCAGTGGAATGGAACGTTGCACCAGTTCAGCAGCGAATCAAGTATGGAACAATTTGTTGGAAAATCTACAAATGGAAGGAAATCGTCATCTGAAGCTTGAATAATGCGGGTTTCAGCATTTTCATATTAAATTAGTCCATGCGTTAGCAAAGGAATGGTCAACGCCATCTTTTTATTTTTGCACCATCCTTGATTTGATGGTACATTAATACACCAGAATTTTGCATCTATTCCTAAAAGAGCAAATATTCCAGAACTGCGTCATTTATTCAAGAATAGTTGTGCCCATGTTTCTTTGTTTGGATAATATGTATTTACATGCAGCTGCGCAACAGCTATGTTGCTTTAAAAAGGCAAGAGAAGAGAAAAAATTGAACATTTGCGGCACTTCCTAGTAAGTGGAAGCCATCTTTGTTCTAACATCCGGGTTATCCACACCTACCTGTCAGTTGGGTCAAAAGGTGTATGCACCGAACATTGTTCTGTCTCACTTGATTCGAGAGAACACTGGAAGGTGTACACCAAACGGCAAATCAAGTACGCCCTATATTGTTTGGAAAAGTGTTAAATATATATTTACCTCAGTATACCTAAAACAAGGAGACACTCCTTGTATGGACATGATGACTAAGGGGAGATCATCCAGGCCTCGTAATATCTTACACATGTCATCAGCATTTTCTCCTTTTGCCTCAATATTTTCTTTGCTATATTGTACACAAGTCATTCATTTACATATTTTATGGGGTCTGCGGAGAGTTTCATTTTGAACCATCCTAAAATCTTGTTGTTTGGGAAAAGTGTTAAGAAAATAATTACCTCAGTATACCTAAAACAAGGGGACACTCCCTGTATGGACATGATGACTAAGGGGAGATCATCCAAGCGTCGTAATATCTTACACATGTCATCGAACACAATCCAAGACTGCAGCTGCTCTTCCATTAACATGATTGAGACCCATTGGTAAGAGACAAATGACTTTTGTCAAATGTCAGAATGGACATTGGCCATGCCAGGGTCCAAACTCTCAACACCTGGATTAATAGACTCCAACTTTACCAACCAAACTTGGCTTCTTTCTTAGAAAAAAGAAAACTCATGAAAATAATGAGGCAAAGAAGAAAATGCTGATAATCAGCATTTTCTCCTTTTGCCTCAATATTTTCTTTGCTATATTATACACAAGTCATTCATTTACATATTTTTGGGGGTCTGCGGAGAGTTTCAATTTGAACCATCCTAAAATCTTGTTGTTTGGGAAAAGTGTTAAAAAGACAATTACCTCAGTATACCTAAAACAAGGGGACACTCCCTGTATGGACATTATGACTAAGGGGAGATCATCCAGGCGTCGTAAAATCTTACACATGCCATCGTACACACGCATCAAGTTGAACGCATTCTCTTCACTCGTGACCACAGATGATAACACAGAGTTCAGCTGGTCACCAAAATATTGCACTGTTTGGTTGCCTTTTTGTGACTTAATGCCACAATGACTGTAAAATAAGAAAATTTTTGTTTTAAAATTTTGAAATATGTCAGTTTTCGTTAAAACCTTGTATCTGCAACATAAGACAAGCTGCAGATACAAGGTTTTTGCAGAAAAGCTACATTATTATGTCATCCATTACACCCTCAGCAAGTTAAAAATATTTTCTTCACTGGTTACCACAGGTGACAACACAGAGTTCATGTGGTCACCAAAATATTGCAGTTTTTACTTTTAACCACATGCATTCTGTTGTCTACAACAGCTTTCAAATTGGACCGTTCTAAATTTTGTGTGTGTGGGAAAGGGTTACAAATGGATAAACAGACAGATGGATGAATCAAGCCATAGCCATACTATAGTACAATCTTTTGATGTGCACAACATCATTTGAACAATGAAATAACTAAGCTACTTACAATTCCAGCAGATATTTGACAATCTGTCGACAAACCATCTCTTTAACGCTCGTCTTTTTACTCTTGGTCCAGAGTACTGCCTCACATATGCCTCCGTCGTGAAATCTACGAAGCTCCGACTTCTCTCCCCAAAACTTTCTAAACTCTGCAGCCTGTCAGTATAATATATTCATACAACAAGAGTTGTCCGCGGACAACGTAGCTCGCCTATACGAGAGCTTGTCACAAAAACAGCTTTTTTTTTAAAAGCAGGTCAAACTCCAAGGTCAAAGTCACAAGGTCATGGTCAAAAGTCATGGTCCCCAATGAAAGGTCTTGTCGAGATGTATCTATGTATGAAATATCAAGGCTGTATCTCTAATAGTGCCTGAGATATAGACCAGGTTAAAGTTTTTCAAAAGTAGGTCAAACTCCAAGGTGAAGGTCACAAGGTCAAAGGTCATGGTCCCAAATGAAAGTGCTTGCCGAAATGTATCTATGTATGAAATATCAAGGCTGTATCTCTAATAGTGCCTGAGATATAGACCAGGTTAAAGTTTTTTAAGTGAAGACGGGACGGGACGCCGACACTAGGGCTGTGACATTAGCTCCCCGGACATAAAGTCCCGGCTCGCTAAAAATTTATAATCACCATCTTGAAGAAGAAATCAAGTAATTCTTAAAATCGGAACTGATGTTCATTTCACACAAATAAAACTACCTATCTGCATTTCATAAATGTAATACATGAATTGAATCTAAAGAAACCAAAATCGTAATTCCAAATAGGAGTACTTTTAATTTCTTGCAATCGATATGCATGATTTCAGACACTTTACCTCTGGTTAATAAGAAATTAACAATATTTACGCCCTTGCTGTACAAAAAACATGTAGGGCGTCTGAATCATATCATTGAACTTTGCTATGTTGCATTAGTTTCATAAGCATTATTTTGAACCAAATTACAACTGTATTTCTCTCATATGTCCCTGAAGTCAAGAGGGTAAGAAAACGTTGATCAAAGTTTAGTTTTGTTGTCTACAAAAAATATTTAACTCTTTCCCAAACAAGACCTTGTTTTGACGTTCCTAATAGATAAGGTTTGGGAAAACATTGAAACAAAAGAAGAAACTGCTGATAACCAGCAGTTTCTCCTTTTGCCTCAATGTTTTCTGTGCTGTAATATTCACAATTTCAACCTCAAGTGCCATCTGTTTTGTCGTCTGCAGCAGCTTTCAAATTGGGCCACCCTAAAATTTTGTTGTTTGGGAAACAGATAATTACCTCAGGTTTGTCTGCCGAAGGCCCTCTATCTAACACATTGAATGCAAACTCACTGTCTAGCATCAAACCAATGGTTAGTTTGTCTTCTTTTACTGGTGGGTCTGTCATCACATTCCACTGTAATATGTAAATATGGAATAATAAAGTAGTGTGACCTTGACCTTTGACATATCGTCGGTGCTATAACAAAATTGCGTAACAAATTAGTTACGCAATTTTGTCATTTCTTTTTTATAAATGCTTTATACTAAGTATGTAGGAGCGCATATCCTGTCAAAACGGCATTTCTCTACACCTATTAGAACCCTTTCAATTATCATGTGACAAAATTGCGCAACTCGATTTAGCTGACAAAAATGTGTTATACGTAGACAAATTATTTACACGAGAGTAATAAAAGGCAGAGAAATGGCATTCTCCTCTGTATTTCTTCTACTTTGACCAACAAATGAACCGTTAGTTATGTTCAATTACCTTATTTTACCTTAAAGAAGCTGAATTGTTCATGTAGTTATTGAGTTACGCAATTTTGTTGGCACATTTTTTATAATGGTAACAAGAGCTGTCACTGTAAGATGACAATGCCCCCGACACCGCTTTGATTTTAAATTATGGCCAATCTATGTTCAAGGTCAAGGTCATCCAGGGGTCAAGGTCACCAAAGTATGTGCCTACAGAAAGGTAATGTACCAAGGAATGTTGTGGTAAAGTATGAAGCGAATATGTTAAGTAATAAGGAAGTTATGGCCAATGTTAAAGTTTTTGGACGGAATGACGGACAGACGGACGGACAGACGGACGGACGGACGGACAAGTCAAATTTATGATGCCTCCCTATCGGGGGCATAAAAAGTACTAAAAACGTTTTTGGCTCTCCTGTAAAAAATGGTTTTCGAGCAAAATTTCTATTACGCAATTTTGTCATAGCACCGACGATATGTGACCTAAAACCAATATAGCTTATCCTTGGAATAAAATCCTAGCTTGAATGATTCTAGAGTTAATCCATTACCACACGACAAAATTTTGGACCATTCCAAAGTCAAAGATGTAGCAGAAGACAATTTCAAATGCATGGAACTTTACATTTTTTTTTTGTTTTTGTTTAGAAAGCATTGTGGAAAATCAAGAAATTGCTTGTAACAAGCAATTTCTCCATTTTCCACAATGTTTTCCAAAGCCAAAATTTTGTATGGCGTCAAAATGCTTCACAATTTGGGAATGAGTTAAAGCACGCAAACAGCTTCTAAGCAAAGTTCAAAAGTGGCATTGTCCTTAAGCCTATGTGACTAAAAGGATAGGGTACCTCCTTAGGTCAAAGGCAACAATGCTGCATTATTCATGATCCTAGGTCAAATGATGCTTAGGTTAGAACATTGAAACAGATCTTAAACAAAGTTCAATTGTCACCTTACCTTCGACCTATGTGACCCCAAAGCAAGAAGGTACCTCCTCTCCTTGGGCCAATGGCAACAATTCTGCCAAGTTTCATGATCCTAGGTCCAAAGGTTCTTGAGTTAGAGCATGAAAATGAAAAAGTCTGCTGCCAAGGACGGGTGGTTGGGTTTGATGGTCAGACATCATAGGTGTGGGTATATTCATATGATACACAGCTACAGATAAGAGGGAGTGAAGGATTTTCAAAATGGGATATTTCATTTATTGTTCATTAAACCCTATGTTGTGGGTACTCTTTGGAATCGTCTCAACGAGACGATTCAAATGAGTACCCACAACATTGGGTTTGGGCTTGAAATAAACAATTTAGAATGCATTCACCCCCTCTTAACCCTTGCTCTGTGATATACTACAAACCTCTTCTGTTTGCTTAAGCTGACACTGTATAAGAGTTGTCCTTTTTCCCAGACCTTTCTGCAATACTTGTAACAAGGTCGGTAAGCATGTGTAAGCTGCTCTTCTCCCAAAGTCCATGTACCTTGATGGTCGTAAACCAAACTTTTCCACACAACTTTCAAATGAACCCTCTTCATGTATACTGAAAAGAAATTTAAAGGAATATTGTGAAAGGACAGTTTGGTTTAGGTGGGATTAACACCATTTTTGAATAATATTTTAGTCATATTGTGGTGTGTGGAACAAATACCCAAGTATTCATGGTATTTCTCTTACCAGCACTACCACATAATTCTTTTCATGGCTCCAGCTACTAGCCCTCCTTAGGTATATGACTATCCAATGATTAGTGGGTGACAAATGTCTGAAAGGATGTTCATCCCCAATAATCGAGAGTCTGACAAGCTACAAGATGTAGTAGAGCCACAACTGAAATAACAGAAACTGTAAAACAGAAAACGTATGTGACTGAAATTCAAGGTCTGACTATTCTTCACTCATTTGAATCAATCCAAATATAATAGAACAGATGAAAAGGTGACACCTTAGAGATACTTTTAATCATCTCCTAAAACTTAACATCAATATTTCCCTTAGCCGTATATAAAAGGGAGTTCAACAATAAGTCATAATTGTTTGATAAAGGGAAAATTCATTATCATACTATAAGTAAACTTACTGAAATATGTGGTCAAATTTATGATGGAATGGAACTTTCTTCATGAAGAGTTTATCAAAACTATCTATTGATTTGTCTTCTAGCAAACTCATGGCAACATCAGCTTCATGTTTAACCTTAAAAAAGACGAAATTGTGAAACATAAAATTTCCCTGTTCATAATCTATTGAGAACAGCATGGTTCAGATCACGGCTAAAATATACTTGTTAACTGCTTGATTTAATTTTGAAACAACTAATTTTGAGCCAAAGCCTTTTCATTGGAATTGACCAAACGCCGACTGTCAATCAAAAACATCGATTAACCAATGGAGGATCAGAAAAATGTCATGCCACAATTGTTATTCGTTGCACATGTTATTGTATCAATTTATCGACTGACAATCAAAACAATCGACATGCCAATGGCAAAGAATTTTGTACTAACAATAGATTGGCAAAGAATTTTGTACTAACAATAGATTAAGTTTACTGTTATGTTTTGATAAACCGGCGGTGTTGTTATAAAATCTCGTAACTACGGCTTTGATCAAGCCGTAGTTATGAGATTTCATAACAACACCTACGAAATACTACTTTGTTTGTCCGATTTAATGTCACGATTGACTCCAGATAAAATCGTTCCCTATTAACGATCACATCCCCATTGTTAGTCTTAAATTCTATGTTGGTCGGAGCGATCTGTCGATTGGCGTTTGGTCAATTATACAATAGCTAAGATATTCATTGTGGTAAGTTTTATTCAATTCTGATAAAACTGTGAATGTGCACACAAGAAACTGCCACAAGATGATAGCCCAACAAATACAGCATGGCATAGGTCATGATAAATGACCTGGCAGAGCATTTTTAGACATCTCTAGAGATGCTCTGCCAGGTCATTTATCGAGACCTAAACAATTTTATGAGTGTTTAAAAGTAAAAGATACATACCCTATTAAACGTTGAGCTATTCATCATATAGCATATATTATGAAACCCCGACTGATCAACAAATACTACATCAAAATGTTTGTGAAACTCCGATATCAAGGGGATGGACGCATCATTGCTACTACACAGACTGATCCCATCTGTTGTCCAGTCGGAATCCTCTGTTTGTGAAATATAACAAGGAATTAAATGTTTACCAAATGACAACAATTTTGATTGTTCCATTTTAAAATGTTGACTTTAAAGGAAATCACATATACTGAATTTGATTGACAAGAAAAGATCATATGAAGACTACTTTGAGATTTCCAATAATGGCTGAGAAACACAAGTTTCTGATGTTAAAATCATGAATATGTTAACATGAATTAAAACAGCTTTTCCCATTTTTACATTTTTTGCATTATGTAAGATTTTGTGGAAAAGTTTCACAGTACATTTTTGTGTTTTTCCGTATGAATAGCGGCATTTGTATCATGTATGTTATAGTGTTGGCAACATGGCAATGTTGTGTGTGTTTTTCGAATAAAAGAAGTTAAATGTTTCATGTCATAGCAATGTTTATAGATGGAATATATCATAGAAGGGTACATCATTGGTTTAGACTTACTGAGATTTAACAAGGTGTTCCTCATGATTTGATAGCTGCTCATTTGATGGTTTAATTTTCTCTTGTTTAACAAGTATATCACATACATGGACATAATGTAGCCTCCAAAACTACCAAATCCCTGCAAATAAAAACACATTGTCACTTTTCAACAACTAGAAAGACCTGGAGGTCTTGAAGTTGAGTCGCTCCACAGGCCTGAATTTCTTTTAATATTAAATCCAAGTTTTGACTAGATTTTTGAATACTTGTGGTTCTTACAGCAAAAACAAAGTCAAAAGCAGCAATCATGTGGTCAATACAAAAAGAAAGTAAATGATTGAATAATATTTTAAGGATGTTAGAGCGATAATAAAATTGAAAATTGTGATTTTGCCAAATTCAAGGACACATAATTCAGTATGTATATTTAAAATCAAATAGAAAATTAAACACATGCAAGATCTTATGGTCACTATCATTCTGTTAAAATTTTGTCTATATTAGTCAATATTTGTGGCTTCAAGAGTGGAAAAAGTGTCGAAAACTGAAATTTTGTCAATTTCAAGGGCACATAACTCGATTGTAACAGTTTTATCATGTTGAAAATTACAATTAAGCAAGATCTTGCTGTCAACAAGATTCTTTCGAAGTATCATATTGATTGGTTAACATTTGTGGTTGTTAGAGTGAAAACAAAGTCGAAAACGGCAATTTTGTCAAATTCAAAGGCACATAACTCATGATGTAAGATTCCGATCAAGCTGAAAGTTTCACCCAGGCAGCATATAATGCCTATATATATTCTGTCCAAGTTTTGTCTTGACTGGTCAATATTTGTAGATTTTAGAGTAAAAATAAAGTCAAAACCAGCAAAATAGAGCCGAAAATGGCAATTTTTTGGCAATTTCAAGGGCTTATAACTCATGCTATAAAATTCAGATCAAGCTGAAAATTTTACCAAGGCAATATCTTATAGTCAGCATCATTCTGTCAAAGTTTTGTGTTGATTGTCAAATATTTGTAGATTTTAGAAGAAAACTAAAGTCTTAACCTGCTATTTTTGACATTCAAGGGCAGGTTATTCTGGTTCAATCCAAATGCTTTGAAGGAATCTGAGAGAGAGTCACCCAAGGATCGTTCCTGTGAAGTTTGGTTGAAATCCATCCTGTAGTTTTTGAGAAGAAGATTTTTAAAGAAAAAGTTTACAGACGCACGCATGCATGCACGATGGACACATCGCCATGACAATAGCCCGATAAGCCCGCTGGCCTGAAAGGCCAGTGGAGCTAAAATCCAAGTAACTGCAACTTGTTTAAAGCTTCAGTTACTTGGTTTTTGTTGAAAAGCAGCAATATGGTATATGATAAAACAAATACATGATGTAATAGTTGCTCATTTGATGGTTCAATTTTCTCTTGTTTAACAAGTATATCACATACATGGACATAATGTAATCTTAAAAAACTACCAAATCCCTGCAAGTAAAACACAGAATGTACATGCAACATGTATTTTCCATCTAAATAATATATTTTCATTACTCCACAGGACCATAAGATGCAAATAAGAAAAAAATTCTTATGCATGAGAAACTAGAATTGTTACTTTCACTGATAAATACTCCTGCATAGATTTATGTCCCAGTAATGTTTGTGTCAAAAAAGAATTTAACACACTTTTACTTCATGCAATCTACCTGCATGTCAATTACATGTATACTTCAGATATGAACATTCATCAAACAACAAAGGGCAATGATCTGCACCATATACCTTTTCCAGTTCTCTTTGTCGTAACCAAATCTTCAACAGAATGATTCCCTCTTTCACACTACTTGAACAATTTTCCAATCTTCTTGTAAGACTATCCTCCGTACCCAGAACATCTTCCAGCAAGTTGCAGTTGTAAAATGGAGTAGGAACATCTGCGGAAATATAAACAGGATTTGTTGGTGGAACAGAAATGCCCGCAAATCTATTTTTCTAAATCATGACTTTGATAATAGGGAATGATTTTATCCAGTTAACTGTGACATAATTTCGGACAAACCTAATAGTATTTCATGGGTGTTGTTATGAAATCTCGTAACTACCACTTGAATCAAGCTGTAGTTATGATATTTTGTAACAACACCAACATTTTATCAAAACATAACAGTAAACCAAGACTATTTTTAGCACAAAATTCATTGCTATTGACCTTTATGGACAACTTTGACATCAAAGATGTGTGCTGGGGCAATGCATCTTGTTATTTGTAACTTTAAGGAATGAGAAATTATAGGCAATGTTTTCGCATAGAGTTGTACAGAGAGATGGAAAATGGTAAATATCACCTTTTCAATACAGGGCATAAAAACTTTTCTTACAAAGTCATGTAAAACAAAATAAAATTTATCATAAGAACATATATATCATGATATTCATATAGATAGGCAATTAAATCTATCATTTTCTGGTTATCAGCATTTTCTTCTTTTGTCTCAATATTTTCCCAAACCATTTCTACTAAGGATGCTAACACCAGGTCAGGTTAAGAAAAGGATTTAAAAGTATTAACCAATTACCACACAGTGGCACTTTTTGATACCCCTCACGAAAATGCTTGGGAAAACGTGGAAAATGAAGAAATTGCTTGTTACAAACAATTTCTTCATTTTTCACATTTTTTTGTAATCCAAAATAGAAAGATTTTGAAAATTTCATCATTTTGAAAAGGTCGTCTGCAACAACCTTCAAATTGGAATAGTCAAAATTTTTGCTATCTGGTAATGGATTAAACATACCATTTTCTGGTGAAATAGTAGCACTCTCGTCTTGTGTAAACCACCCTGTCCTCACATTGTTTTTGGACACATGAAACTTGTTTAGGGTAAAACTTCCACTCTCTGGTACTGCATGCAGATGAACTTTGACCTTGTGAGCGTCATCCACTGTAATAGACATGAAATTGTGATAAACCCTTTTATCAACAAAATTTTAGACTGCTTCATAATCAATTCCTACACATTAACATTTTTTAACGCCACACAAGATAAAGGCTTTGAAAAGATTGTGGAAAATGAAGAAATTGCTTGTGAAAAGCAATTTCTGCAGTTCCCACAATGTTTTCTACACAGAAAGACAAAAATGACAAAATTTTATTCACTTTAAATTATTGTCTGCAACATCTTTGAAAATTTTGTTGTTTAGGAAAGGGTTAAAAGCTGCTGAAAACTATACCAGAGCTATCACTTAATGTGATCTATGACCAGTATTTTCCTCCTATGCATCAATATTTCCTGTGCAATAACATGCACATTACCTCCTTTTGGCATTGGTTATTTTGTTGTCTTCAACTCTTTTTAAATGAACCACTCTATAATTTTGGCATTTGGTAATGGCCTAATGTCTAAATTTTTCACAAATTCTACATACCTTTAACTACACAAGACAGGACAGGTTTAAAATGGTTTCCTTGGCGATAGGTAAACTTCAAATCCTCAATCTGTGAGTGGTCTTTCACGACAGTCGCAACTTTACACAAGTACAGCGCTCGTTTCTTCAGATAGCAGTGGTTAATATGATCTCTAGGACCAAAACAAGCCTGAAAGTACAAAGTGGGTCATGGTAATTTGCCGAAACAATGACGCCTAGTGATGTTCCTAATGGAAAAGGCTTGGGAACAATTGAGGCAAAAGAAGAAAATGCTGATGACCAGCATTTTCTCCTTTTGCCTCAATATTTTCTACACTATATCATACAGAAATCGTTCTTTTAAAGGATGATCTGTTTTGTCATCTGCAGCACCTTTAACCCTTTCCCAAACAAGACCTGGTTTTGATGTCCCTAGGAGAGTAGGCTAGAGAAAACATTGAAACAAAAGAAGAAACTGCTGATAACCAGCAGTTTCTCCTTTTGTATCAATATTTTCTGTGCCATATTTTACTCAAATCCTATCTTTAATTACATCTTTTTTGTCATTTGTGGCAGTTTTTTTAGCTGGATCGCCCTAAAATTTTGTTGTTTGGGAAAGGGTTTAACTGAAATAGTCTAAAATTTTGTTTCGAAAAAGGTTAAAACAAGACTGTCAAAGTTTCTACACAAAAAGAGAGCTAATTTCTTCAGGTAGCAGTGGTTTATTATTATATGATTTCTAGGACCAAAACAACCCTGAAAGTGAAGAGAAAATATGGTGCAATCATCACTACATTTTGATTTGATTGATTGATCAATTGCATCTAGCTACAGATAACAGGAGGTTAAGGCTTATAAGGTATATGACCCATCATTAAAAGCGCCAATGTGGCATGCATCAAATTACACACACTTGTAAATACACTTCAAACAAGAGATGTTTGTACAACATATATGCCCCCTCAAGGGCCTACATTTGATGTAGGTCAAAGTCCAAGGTCAAGTTAACAAGGTCCAAGGTCATGGTCAAATATAAAAGGTCTTGGTAGGAGGTGTCTATGTGTGAAATATCAAAGCTGTATATGTAAAAGTAAAATGAAACATAGGCCAGGTTAAAGTTTTTAAAAGTAGGCCAAATGCCAAGGTCAAGGTCAAATGTGAAAGGTCTTGGTTGGAGGTGTCCATGTGTGAAATATCAAGGCTGTAGCTGTAAAAGGACATGATATATATGCCTGGTTTCAGTCTTTTTAAAAGTAGGTCAAACTCCAAGGTCAAGGTTGCAATATTCAAGATCATGGTCAAACGTGAAAGGTCTTGGTAGGAGGTGTCTATGTGTGAAATATTAAGGCTGTAGGTGTAATAGGACATAAGATAAAGGCTAGGTTAAATATTTCTAAAAGAATGTAAAAATCAAAGGTCAAGGCCACACAGGCCAAGGTCATGGTCAAATGTGAAAGGTCTTGGTAGGAGGTGTCCATGTGTAAAATATTGAGACTGTATAGGTAACAGGACACGAGATATAGGCCTAGTTTAAGTTTTTTAAAAGTAGGTCAAACTCCAAGGTCAAGGTCCAAGGTCATGGTCAAAAGTGAAATATCTTGGTTGGAAGTGACCATGTGTGAAATATCAAGGCTGTATATGTAAAATGACATGAAATATAGGCCAGGTTAATGTATTATTAAAGTAGGTCTAACACCAAGGTCAAGGTTACAAGGTCCAAGGTCATGGTCAAACGTGAAAGGTCTTGGTCGTAGGTGTCCATGTGTCAAATATCAAGGCTGTATGTGTAAAAGGACATATATCAGCTAGGTTAAAGTTTTTTTTAAAGTAGGTCAAAGTCCAAGGTCAAGGTCACAAGGTCCAAGGTCATGGTCAAATGTGAAAGGTCTTGGTAAGATGTGTCCATGTGTGAAATACCAAGGCTGTATGTGTAATAGCACATAAGATATAGGCCCAGTTTAATTTTTTTAAAAGTAGGTCAAACTCCAAGGTCAAGGCCACATGGTCCAAGGTCATAGTCGTATGTGATAGGTCTAGGTCGGAGGTTTCCATGTGTCAAATATCAAGGCTGTATGTGTAAATGGACATGATATATCGGCCAGGTTAAAGTTTTTTAAAAGTAGGTCAAACTCCAAGGTCAAGGTCACAAAGTCCAAGGTCATGGTCAATTGTGAATGGTCTTGGTAAGATGTGTCCATGTGTGAAATATCAAGGCTGTATTTGTAAAAGGTCATGAGATATATGCCGGGTTTATTTTTTTTAAAAGTAGGTCAAACTCCAAGGTCAAGGTCACAAGGTCCAAGGTCATGGTTAAATGTGAACGATGTTGATAGGAGGTATCTATGTGTGAGATATCAAAGCTGTATGTGTAAAAGGACACGGGATATAGGCAAGGTTAAGAATTAAGCGTAAAAATCAACAAAGGGCAATAACTCCAAAAATTTGATTGGCAGAGTTACGGTTCTTGTGCACTGCACCTCTCCATAATGAGATCTATCCACCTGTAAAGTTTCATGATTCTACCTAACATAGTTTTTGAGTTATGCTCCGGACAAGAATCAAGTTTGAAAATTAACAAAGGGCAATAATTCAAACAATTTTATCAGCAGAGTTACAGTTCTTGTGCACTGCACCTCTCCATAATGAGACCTATCCACCTGTGAAGTTTCATGATTCTACCTTCCATACTTTTTGAGTTATGCTCCGGACAAGAATCAAGTTTGAAAATCAACAAAGGGCAATAACTGAAAAAATTTGATCGACAGAGTTACGGTTCTTGTGCACTGCACCTCTCCATAATGAGATCTATCCACCAGTAAAGTTTCATGATTCTACCTTACATACTTTTTGAGTTATGCTCCAGACAAGAATCAATTTATAAAATCAACAAAGGGCAATAACTCAAAAAATTTGATCAGCAGAGTTACAGTTCTTGTGCACTGCACCTCTCCTAAATGAGATCTATCCACCTGTGAAGTTTCATGATTCTACCTTACATACTTTTTGAGTTAAGCTCCGGACAAGAATCAAGTTATAAAATCAACAAAGGGCAATAACTCAAAAAATTTGATCGGCAGAGTTACGGTTCTTGTGCACTGCACCAGAGTTCCCACTCAAAAAATTTTTTGGGAGTGCATGCACTCCCTGGAGTAAAAAGTTGGGAGTGCAAAATGAAAACTGGGGGTGCACTGAATTACAATAAAAACTTTTTTAAAAGACTATTTTCCATTCTGTGGTAATGATGGCGATTGATGGGTGTTAGAATTTCAGAGTTTTGTTGACATGAACAGAAACAGCATTCCTCAAACCATTTTACCTTTTTGAACTTGCATCTTTTAACTCAATCAGCGAACATCATTAACACAAGTTGTCATTCCCATCCATTTTTCAGTAACTGAGTTGCTATTGTGCTTACAGGTTTGAAAAACAATCATTCTCTTTACATTTTTGTTTCAATTATGTCTACAGCAAGCAGACAGCATGGTTTGTGACACAATAATCAAATACTTTTGATATATGCTTGTTGATTGGTTTATTGAAGCCTATCAGCGAGTGTCTTTGAAAACAGGGTGCTCATGATAATTACTCATCATGAAATTTACATTCTGAATGTCAACAATAAAGTTATACGCTATAATCCTATTTCAAGGGGCAATTACATCCTTACTTAACCAGTTTTAACCAACAAAATATATTTTCATTGATTTAAAAATATTTTTTCCTGTCAAACAGCCAACCTTTTCATGAAAAATATGTTTTAAAGCTGTTTCCATTCTATGAATTCAGTGCGTGCATGCACCCTTTACCCAGAATTTGCATGCGTGAATTTTCTTTTCAGTACGTGAATTACGCACACATGTGCGTGAATGGGACCTCTGCTGCACCTCTCCATAATGAGATCTATCCACCTATAAAGTTTCATGATTCTACCTTACATACTTTTTGAGTTATGCTCCGGACAAGAATCAAGTTATAAAATCAACAAAGGGCAATAACTCAAAAAATTTGATCGGCAGAGTTACGGTTCTTGTGCACTGCACCTCTATATAATGAGATCTATCCACCTGTGAAGTTTCATGATTCTACCTTTAATACTTTTTGAGTTATGCTCCGGACAAGATTTGGTCTACGGACAGACCGACCGACCAACGGACCGACCGACCGACCGACCTTCCGACCGACAATTGCAAAACAATATACCCCCATTTTCTTCGAAAGGGGGCATAATTAGTTGATTCACCGTGCCGGATTTCAAGATTATGGTTCAAGAAGAAAACAATTTACAAATATATTTTCACTCTATATTCATATGCAAGGGAGGTAATTTTGAACATTTTTGTCAAATATTTCCATATGTATGCAATAATTCAAAAGTCTAAACCGTTATGCTTATGTTTTCATTTGGAATGGAAATGTAACACAGTTTAGGAATTACTGGCACTTTTCAAATTTCGCCTCTGGCTCTTTGGTGCTAATGATGGGTTGTATATGTCATTATTTATTCATCAATTCCTATGTTGTCGTAACTCATTAGACAATTCAAATGAGTACCAAAACATGATGAGATGAGTCTAATGAGTACTCACAACATACGGTTTAACTCTTTCCCAAACGACAAGATTTTAGGGTGATCCACTTCAAAAACTGACACAAGTGACAAAATGGAAGTTATTAAAGATGAAATATGTGTAAAATATGTTAAAGAAAATATTGAGACAAAAGGAGAAACTGCTGGTTATCAGCAGTTTCTTCATTTGTTTCAATGTTTTCCCAAGCCTTTTCTATTAGGGACGTCAAAACCAGGTCTTGTTTGGGAAAGGGTTAAATTTGAAGTTACAAATTTAAAATGTTTTTATCCCCTCTGATCAGTTGTTCTGGAATTGGGATTAATACCATTATAGTCATATCATGATCACTGGAGCACTTGACCATGCCTAA
This sequence comes from Fragum sueziense, assembly GCA_963680895.1. Taxonomy (NCBI): domain Eukaryota; kingdom Metazoa; phylum Mollusca; class Bivalvia; order Cardiida; family Cardiidae; genus Fragum; species Fragum sueziense. The sequence goes on along the minus strand of OY804598.1, from coordinate 53,842,291 downwards.
CTATGGTGTATAATCATGTGACTTAGAATTTCAGATAATCTTCAATATTTTTGTTACTACTTGACCAATTTGAATTCAGTTTGATGCAGAGAAGATGGGAAAATGCCATGTATAAGCTGGACAAGGTAGATGTTTGTAAAATCAACTGATAAAAATGTTATTAAAGATCAACCAAAATTTTGGTTGATCTTCAATAACTATTTTATCAGTTGATTTTTCAAAATTCTACCAAGTCTATCTAATGCCTGACGTATGTCCACCTTCCCTGCTTCAGACCAAATTCAAATCAGTCCCGTATAAACAGAATTATTGAAGATTTTCTGAAATTGTTGAATCACGTGATTATCCACCATGCTAACTGTCATTTCTCTGAACCAGTATAGTGCTACCATAAGATCTTATATAAGTTTTGTCATCTTGGACTGAATGTTATTGTCTTGTTCCAGTTTTTTCAGTCATTTTTTCCTGTCAAAGATTCTTCAACCTCAAACACTGACAAAATATTTCCCAAGATTATTTCTAGATGTCAGTTGGCAACGACAAGATCAAGTTCTGACATCCCTATAGATTTGATTTGATTTATCGGGGTTTTACACCGTTTTCAACTACTATGGTCATATCGCAGTGGCTGGAGCAGCTAACCATGGATTCCTGGCATTTCTCATACCAGTACTACCACAACACCCTAACTGAGCCTCCAGCTGCTCGCCCACATAAGTTCATGATATCAAACCATTGATGGGTGACATTTTTGTCAGAAAGGGTATCTGCTGTGGCGGGGTATCGAACCTGGGACCTCTCGAACGAGAGGCAGATGCGTCACCAACTGCGCCATGGCTGCGGCCCTACATCCCTAAAGAAGAAATGGTCGAGAAATATACACAAATTGCACAATCATTTTAACCAATTTGTTGTCTGCAGCAGCTTTACAATTGGAATAGAGTAAAATTTTATAATTTGAGAAGGCTTTATTTTACCTTGGGTATTTTCATGGTAACATCAACACACAAGTTCTGTCTTACACAAGTCCCTTGTGCATAGCTGCCTGACACAGTAACATCGACTGGTGGTTGGAAGTTAAAATTGGTCTTGGTGATTTTGGGTAGTTCTATGAGAGGTGGCTTTATTTTGGATTTCTTCAGCCAACTCCTATCATCAATCTGCGTAACAAAAATAAGTTTGTTAAACATTGATTTTGATTTTATTGGGGTTTTACGCCGTTTTCAACTACCAGGGTCATATCGCGGCGGCTGGAGCACCTAACCGTGGGTTCCTGGTATTTCTCGCACCAGTACAACCACAATATCCAAACCGAGCCTCCAGCTGCTCTCTCACATAGATGATTCACACCCATTGGTGAGAGACAAATGACTTTTGTCAAATGTCAGAATGGATACTGGCCGAGCCGGGGTTCGAACTCGAGACCCCTGGATTGACAGACTCCGACGTAACCGACTGAGCTATCCGGGCTCGGCTTGTTAAACATTGAACCCAATGAGTCAAAAACATTTCTAAAATACACAATTGCCTAGATAGCAGAGAGCCCTCCTCTCTCTCTCTGTTATGAGGAACAGTGCCTATAAAATCAGGTAGGAGGTGTGCATCTTTGGCTAAGTGAGGTTGGAAATTTTCAGCATACTTTACTTGGCATATCAATGTTTTCAACAAAAACCTCATAAATGCAGCTTAAAACAAGCTGCAGTTACCAGGTTTTCGTTGAAAAGCGACAATATGTTTTTTTTTCTGTATGAGCAGTCTTTGGCAGAGAGATATATTCAACCATATAACAACGGCTTGGCTAATTTTGAGTGTATCATGATTCAATCATCAATGCTGATAATCAGCATTTTAGGTCACCTGACCGAAGGTCATGGTGACCTATTGCGACCGTGTTTCGTCTGTCGTCGTGCGTTGACTCTTAACATTTTCGACTTCTTCTTGAGAACCATTAGACGGATTTCAACCAAACTTGGCAGGAAGCATCCCCATGGGGAGAGGATTCAGACTTGTACAAATCCTGGTGTTATAGCCCCTTGGGGCCCCATAAGGCACCAAAAAAGGGGCCAAAATGGGTAAATTAGGTACATTTAAAAAAATCTTCTTGTCATGAACCGGCTGTGGGATTGGATTCACATTTGGTTTTTTAGAGCCTTTGGGGCAAGGACTACATAGTTTGTACAAAGAAAAGAAATCCGTTCAAAAATGGCAGAGTTGGGGGCGGTGGTCTGGGTGGGGGGAGCATCATGCGGTTAATTTTTACTTCTCCAAATTTTTGTTGAAAACCAAAGGACGGATTTCAACCAAACTTGGCAGGAAGCATTCCCATAGCATGGGGCTTCAGGTTTGTACATGTTATTGTGTTATCTTTTCTTGTTGCCCCATAAGGCACCAAAAAAGGGGCCAAAAAAGGGTTAACTTTTATACATTTTCCACTGTTTCTTAAAAATCATTGCATGGATTTTAAACAAACTTGGTAGGAAGCATCCCCATGGGGAGGGGCTTCAGATTTATACAAGTCCTGGTGTTATCACCCCTTGGAGCCCCAAAGGGCACGGAAAAAGGGGCCAAAATGGGTAAATTTGGTACATCTTAAAAAATCTTTTTGTCATGAACCAGCTGTGGGATTGAGTTCTTATTTGGTATTTAGAGCCTTTGGGTCAAGGAATACAAAGTTTGTACAAAGAAAAAAATTCTGTTAATAAATGGCCAAGCTATTGGCGGGGGTCTGGGTGTGTGTGTGTGGGGGGGGGGGCATCATGTGTTAAATTTTTACATTTTCAACTATTTCTTGAAAACCATTGGACAGATTTCAACCAAACTTGGCAGGAAGCATCCCCAAAGGGAATGGCCGTATCTAAGTTGTTAGAACTTGTGGCCAGACCCTTTTGCCAACTGTTGATTATTCATTTGTTGAAAAATATGCACATGTATGTACACTTTGATGGCAATAAAATATGTTTAAACTAAACTAATCCCCAAAGGATGGGGCTTCAAATTTGTGCTAGTCATTGTGTTATCTTGTGTTGTTGCACCAAGAAAAAGGGCCCAAAAAAGCGTTAACTTTTGCATATTTTTGACTGTTTCGTAAAAATCATTGGACGAATTTTGACCAAACTTGGCTGCAAGCATACCCATGGGAAGGGGCTTCAGATTTGTACAAGTCATGGTGTTATCTCCCCTTTTGGCCCCATAAGGCACTGAAAAAGGGGCCGAAATGGGTACATTTGGTACATCTTAAAAAATCTCCTTGCCATCTGCTCTTTCGACTCAGGTGACCGATAAGGCCCTCTGGGCCTCTTGTCTTCTATTCTAAATGATTTTCTCCTTTTCTTTATATCTTTTCTATCACACATAATTCAAATTCCATTGTGATGTCATTTGTATAAACTTAAAAGTATGGAGTATTCAGAATACCAAAGTTTATAAATCATGGAGCACTCACACTCATAACGACTGAGTCATCTCTATCATATTGTTTCTATGGAATTAAACAAGGGGTTCCCTAAGTGAAGAGTAATGTTGCTCCCCTTGAGATACTTAAAAATCTTGCTCTAAACAATGCTTTATCTTAAAACATCTACAGATATCCTATGAATATACCTCTGCTGTTTGCGACAAAATATATTAATTAAAGAAAGCTCTGCACACTCACATCCTGCAGTTTCATTGGTTCCATAGTTGTTAGTGCGCTTTTTAAAATTTCAACTGCTTTATCAATAACCTTTGTCTTCTTTGCCTTGACCTTCACTTCACGCAAAATTTCTGAAATCTAAGAATAATGAAATATTCTATGTTTAAGGCAAAATACAGTATAACTGGTAATTTTTGCTGTTCATTTTTTTTAAATTTAATAATATATTATGCAATATATGTGATTTCTTATATATAAGTTTCACTTTTGTGATCAAAGTCTAATTGGTTTCTTAAGTTACCCCATTTGTTTTTGTGTCAGCGCCTTTTAAAGGCATGAAGTTTTATCTGTCTATTGATATGATGATCATTGTTAAATGAAAAGAAATGTAAATAACCCCTGTATAAAGTGTATTTTTTGTATATAACTCAAAACTATGTATGGTTAACAGAAGATAAATATTAAATGATTAAAGTCAAAATAAAATTTGTGAATTCCATTTTCTATTTGGGAAATCTAAACCTTATTATGTTTGGCAAAGGGTTAATGGTAATAATGGTTTTATTACCTGCAGTCTAAACAAAGTGGAATGGAAGAGATTGTTTGTCTCCCTTATTCTATTCAACTCTTCATTTGTAGGAGGTTTGAAGTACTTTTTCTCTTCAGCTACATTTACAGGCTTCTCTACAGACATTTCAGAAATATCATTCGTCTCATCTCCCTGTTCCATTACAAAGTCATCAACATCGTCATCACCACCATGATCAGGGTCTTGATTCTCATCATCAAAGTCTGTTATATTCATAAAATAGATAGATTAAATTACTGATTTTACACTTTTCAAAAGTATTGAATTTCATACAAGTTTGCCAAATTTAATAGCTGCTGTAGACAACAATATGGATGTTTTTTTAAATGAAAGAATTTGTACACATATCTCTCTAGCGCTTTTTTGATATTCTGCCTGTAAATGCAACTGGTGCGTTGAAGTACTTTTTCACTTCAGCTACCTCTGCAGGCTTCTCTACAGACATTTCAGAAATATCATTCGTCTCATCTCCCTGTTCCATAGCAAAGTCATCAACATTTTCATGACAGCCATCATCAGCATCTGGATTCTCATCATCAAAGTTATGTTATATTTATGAAATAGATAGATTAGACTACTGATTTTACTATTTCCAAAAGAATGGAATTTCAAACTTGCCCAACTTAAGAGTTGCTGGAGACGAAAATATGGATGTTAAATGAAAGCACTAATACTCAATTTTTGAACTATTGGGAAATATTTTTTTCAATGGGACAAAGCAAAACACAGGTGTACCCAAAATTTTACATTTACATGTTAAGTTCTCACAATGAGTTTCTTAACCCTTTCCAAAACAGCAGAATTTTAGGGTCAGGGTTTCAACCGACTTTCAAATCTGGGGGTACAAACCATACTTTTACAGCATGCTTGTACCCCCTCTAGTAGAGACAAAGAAGGCTGCTTGCAAAAACTGGTGGTACAAAATTCATTTAGGGGGTAAAAAAAAACCATTTGGAGGTTTTTGGACAACCTGAGGGTGATACAATTCAAAAGCTGCTCCAGATGACAAAAATAGTGTTGATAAACATTGGATTTGTGTATAATAAACAGGATTCGACACTAAGGGGAGTCTGTGAGTCCGAGACTCCCTAAAATTTGGTGGGACTCCCTGATTTTCATTCTAGGGAGTCCGACTGACTCTTTAAAAATTCTGTAGAAAAATTATGAGCAAAAGATGTTTGCTCAAAATAACAGGATCTATTGTATTCCATGCAGACATGAAAATGACATTGTCACAGGTAAATGCAACATGCATGCAACATAAAATATTTGCTTCTTTTCGGACTCCTTGACTTTTGACTGGACTCCCCATGTTCTCTTGATGGGAGTCAGGCGGACTCCTTGGTTGGGAAAGATAGTGTCTAACCCTGATAATTAAAGCATGGAAATTATTGAGACAAAAGGAGAAACTGTCGGTTATCAGCAGATTCTTCTTTTGTCTCAATGTTTTCTGAAGCCTTATTTCATAAGGATGTCAAAACCCAGTCTTGTTTGGGAAAAGGAAAAGATGCAACTTCTGGTTTTAGCCAATTTCCACATATAGACGCTTTTTAACGCCCGGCATGATATAAAGGCCTTGGAAAACATATAGTAGAAAATGACGAAATTGTTTGCCTGTGACAAGCAATTCTTCATTTCCCACAATGTTTCTACACTTAAAGCCCACAAAATGTATAATTTTTTTCATTTGAATTTGTCATCTGTAAAATCTTTGATACTGGGCAGGACCAGTCTAAAATTTTGTCGTTTGGTATTTAAAATGGCTTATTATCGGATTGAAGAGACACATACCTTTAATGGTAAATCTGCCATCAATTTTCTTTACCCCGCCTGTAACGTCACTGTCCATCTCAACACCCGAATCATTATTCTTCTTACTGTCAGTTTTCGTCTCCATTTGTTTAACATTTCTCTGTGTCTTTCTTTTCTTTGTCTCTTGCTTGGCATCATCATCATCATCATCATCATCATCATCATCATCATCATCATCATCATCATCATCGCTAGCTTCATTTTCTACATCATCCCTAATACTTGCAAGGTTTTTCCTAGCTTTCTCAGCAACGTCTTCACTGTTGGAATCACTATCGTCATCGTCATCCACATCTTCGTCTTCATCACTGCTGTCTGCTTTTATATTAGCAACATTTCTTTTGATGGTTTTCATTATTTCATCATCTTCTAAATTGTCAGCATCATCATCAGCATCATCGTCATCCTCTTCTTCTGAGTTGCTGTCTTTTATATTAGCAACATTTCTTTTGACAGTGTCCATTATTTCCTCATCATCTTCATCATCATCATCATCATCGTCATCATCGTTGTCATCAATGTCATTATCACTGTCATCAGAGATGTTTTCTTTAGTGTTGATGTTTTGTCTGTTGATATCACCGACTTTCTTCCTGATTTCATCCACAATTTCATCGTCATCATCGTCATCATCGTCATCATCATCATCATCGTCATTCATATTCAGTGAGCCTTCACTGTCATCAGAAGCGTTGTCTTGTTCATTAATAACTAGTTCTTCCTCAGAGCTTTCATCATCCGAATCCTCAATTTTAGTTTTTGGTTCATTCTCAACTTTCTTCTTTTTCTTTCCCTGCAGAATAAAGCTTGTTATAGTGCTCGCACGCTTTTCTGATATTTGTAAACAAACCTTTAACCTATAAAAACATGTAATTGTAGAGACGCATGAGCAAATCGCCTCATCAATATTACATCAAAATACTGATTATTATCAATATGGTTTCATTTTGATCTTTATAACCTATAATTAGTAAATTGATTTATGTTTAATTGTTTGGTGGGATTCAGAATATCATGGGAGCACTATACATTACCTAGCTGCAGGTGACAGCCGTATCGTTAGCGGCAATAAGTAAAATTAGGCAATAAGCTTAATGCCTAGGCAATAAGCTATTGCCTAGGCAGTAAGCTTATTGCCTAATTCACTCTAGGCATTAAGCTTAATGCCTATGTTTTAACCCTTTCCCAAACAACAGCATTTTAGGGTGATCTGATTTGAAAGATGATGCGGATAACAAAATGGATGAAATTAAAGATAGGAATTGTGTAAAATATGGAATAGAAAATATTGAGACAAAAGGAGAAACTGCTGGTCATCAGCAGTTTCTTCTTTCGTCTCAATGTTTTCTCAAGCCTTTTCTTTTAGGGACGTCAAAACCAGGTCTTGTTTGGGAAAGGGTTAAGCCTTAATGCCTGCAAAAATAGTCAGGCATTAGGCTTATTGCCTAACAATGAAACATGACTTCTTTTTGAAGTCTTATTTGAAAATGAACATATTTTACAAAAACTTACCGTTATTTAGTGCTTGCAAAAACACTGATTGCTTTTGGCTTCTTCTTTGAGTCAAATACCCATAATTCCATTTTCTGGGAACCCTTCAAATTACATTTTAGTTAGATAAAAGTAAACACAAACCATGTTCTCGCTTGTAGAATCAGGATGAAAAATGTCTGGCAGGACCCCATTAAAAGTCAAAATTCTACATTAACTAGTATTTTGAAATTATGAAAACTCGAATATAGTTATGATTTGTCTGGATTTGGAATTCTTAAAAAAAACCTTACTTTTTTCTCCTCTTTCTTTATTTTCTTGTATGAGGAATGTTCCATCGATCTAAATTTCAATTGGTTTTATACATGGATCCAAACTTATTTCAACTTCTCAAATATCAAGAATACCGGTATTTGGTTGCATGTATTAAGGTCGAGTAGTCTACACAATCATTTTCAACATACTATTAAAGTATTTAGTATAATATACTAAATACTTTAATAGTCAATTATATTATACATGTAATTGACTCGAAAACAAAATTTCAGATTTTTGTTGAATTCGTTGATTTTAAAAGCCGTAGTTACAAGGTTTTGAAATATCACCGACAATTAGTCCCTCACCAATAAATGCATTTTTTATTAATATAACCATCTTAGATGGTTAGCTGGTGGCTCAGAATGGATGTTGTGTTTGTTATGGAGCTGGTAATGTCAGGAATATACGGTAATGTGCACCGACCTTCGCATTATGACTAGAAAAATTGTTGATGTGGTGCCAAACACCATTCAAATCCATTCACTTGTACAGAAAATCTGCGATTTAGACCCCACCTCGGTGAAAATAAGGTATTCCGCTCTGCAATTGATTCACACAGGCCAGATACTAATTCCCACTTTTAAAAAAGTCAGCACAACCATCTCAGGTCATTAATAGGCCCTATAGAGCAACCTTTGCACTGGCGCATTTACATTGTTTTGTTTCTAACAAATTCATATTTAAACTTCATCTTTAAATTCTAGACACAACTCATGCTTATTGCCTAGGCATTAAGCTTATTGTCTGATTTTACTTATTGCCGCTAGTATATGTTAGGCAATAGGCTAATTTTTTGATGAAACATTCAGGCAATAAGCTTAATGCCTGAAATTTTTAGGCAATAACTAATTGACTAGGCAATAGCTTATTACCTAGACATTAAGCTTATTGCCTGATTTTACTTATTGCCGCTAACATATATATAGCAAAATTGTTTTATAATATTTGCTGTTTTCAACCAAGACCCGATGTTTCCACAGGTATTTGGCATGTAATCTAGTATGCAAGTTACATTTTTTTTTGTCTTTTTTGTTATTGACAGTGTAATACTGACTAGAGTCTAGATTACGTGCCAAATACTTGTGGATGTTTCAGGCAAATTATTTTGTCATTTTAGGTTTGTTAGCATAAATTTCTATAATCTAACAACTTATTCAAATACTTTATTGAACCTGCTTGAGAGGAACGTTCTAAAAACTTCTAATAAAGTCATTTTACAAATTAATCATTTTCCCTTTTTATTTGGGTCGAAATGTCCCGAGTATGAATCAACAAAACTCGGATCTCAAGGTAATTCTGCACATAGGGTATTGATTAGTGCAACATACAATATAAATAATCGAATTACGGGACATACTTACCTTTCGTTCAATGACAGCCTTTCTTTTCAACATTTTTACCGATCAAAACAAACCCACGTGGAAAGACGTTCTGGTTGACGGGTTCTAAAATCCTTGCACAGACTGCAAATAAATAACTAAAATTATCGAGTACCCGTCTGAAATAAAAATGGCAGCCCCCATGGAAAGCAATTTCGGTGGTGTTATTGAGACATTTCAACAAATAACAAGCCACCCGGAAGATTTTATAACGTAATAAGATTTACATTTGTATGAAATAATATCATTAGATCGATGAACATACTCTTGATTAACAAAAAAGGTTTATGCAAGGCAGGATTGCGATTTGTAATGGGTTTTCGCGATAGGTCAACATTTAACTCTATAACTGTCTGAGTGAGTGTACTGATTCCCAAAAAAGATTAACTGATATAGAATGAAACAGAATTAGAAATTATTTTCAGTTGAACGAAATTCTATATTTTGTCTCTTTGTGGTAAAGAACATTGTGGGAAATTGGTGAATTGCTTGTCACAAGCTTTTTTTCATTTTCCTGTCAGTAAGACTCGAAAGAGGGGTTTGTTCAGACGTTCCTTTGAACACATTTATTGTACATCGATTGGAAAGCAAGTTTCTTCAACTTATTTTAATCCCTCTCGATTGAGCTTCCTGGAAATGCACCAGTACTGGCGCTGAATATGTGGGCCGATGAGAAGCCTTGAACAACCCCGTCTACCGGGGATCGAACTCGAAACCTCTTAGTTGCAAGGCCGACGCTCTACCCCTCTACTATGGATACCACACAGTTGATAGTACTGAGAGATAGATAGATTTTCCTGAATTTTATGTTTTCTAAAAGTTTTATCTGGAAGGGCGCCAATATGTGGGAATGGGTTAAAATTGTTTGGAAATTTCCCAATTTTGGATATGCTGCTAATTTTCTAAGTAGAAAGTCCCCAGGGTTCATTTCCAAAATTGAATGATAAAAATCAAAAATCTCTGTCAGGTTTATGTGACGTCATCCATTTGTCAATCATAAACATTTATTAAAGAAAACTGTAGGAGAGTATTGATAAAATAGACTACAGAATGTCATGCATCATGGTTTGACACTAACTGATTTTAGCAGTATTCTAGACCGAATCCCTTCATTCTATGTCAGGGTGCCCATGAAGGGATCCCTCCCATCTTGATTTACAATTTACTCTTGCTGCCTTGTAAATCAACTGGATCCAAGCAGAGCTGACTCTTGAAAAACAAGGATCCCTGGACCCAACAGAATCTTGATCTTCCAAAGTCAGGGATCCCTCATGAATTATTGGAGTCCTCTGGATCCTGGGATACTGTTAGTGTCAAACTCACACATTGACAAGAAAATGATAAAGTTGCTATGGATTCAATATTGTACCGGAATCAATAAAGCCAAAAAACTGAAAATTTGTATTGTTTACATTGTCACATTGATTTTTAAAAGGTCACATTAAATTTCATGTCAACTGTGCCAATGTTGCAAAAGAATCTGTCTCTAGTACAATCTCTATTCACAGACATCAGGCCGAGCCCTGGTAGCTCAGTCCGTTACGTTGGAGTCTGTCAATCCAGGGTCGCGAATTCGAACCCCGGCTTGGCCAGTATCCATTCTGACATTTGACAAATGTCATTTGTCTCTCACCAATTGGTGTGAATCATCTATGTGAGAGAGCAACTGGAGGCTGGGTTTGGATACTGTGATGGTACTTGTGATTGAAATACCAGAAACATACGGTTAGGTGCTCCAGCCGCTGCGATATGACCATACCAGTTGAAAACAGCGTAAAACCCCAATAAAATCAAAGTTCACAGACATCAGCAGATAAGAAGAGATAAGGACATATCATATTACTTCAAAACCATAATCAGTTATATAATGGGTACTCATTTGAATTGACTGGATGAGAAGATTCTTATGAGTACCTACAACATAGGGTTTGATATACATAAACAGATATTTCACATTTAGAAAAATCATTAAACTTCTCTTATCTGGAGCGCTGACGTTAAACATTTCTTTTTCGAAAACTTAAAGTAGAAACATAACAAAGGCCTTTTGGGGGCATAAGCCATTAGTGTTTCACAAACACATCTTGTTTCTTATTTTTCAGTTACCAAAAAGAACATAGCGATGGCTTGACAAATTCTTTGAAGAGCATTTACGATACCAAGAAATCCTCAGACGCCTAATAATTATGGCAGCAGCTTGAACTAGAAAATGAAAGTCTTGTGAATAATCTAGTTTCAAACAATAAAGGCTTTGAAAAACATCATGGAAAATGAAGAAATTGCTTGTGACAAGCAATTTCTTCATTACCCACGATGTTTTCTACCCCAAAAAATGTTGAATTTTTTTTTAACATTGAAATTGTTGTCTGCAAAATCTTTGAATTTGGACCAGTCTAAAATTTAGCCGTTTGGTAAGGGGTGAAGTGAAAAGTTAAAGTGTAAACATAACACAGGTCTTTTCGGGGCATAAGCCATTGGCGTTTAACCCTTTTCCAAACGACAAAATTTTAGGGTGATCCACTTCAAAAACTGCCACAAATGACAAAATGGATGGTATTAAAGATAGGAATTTTGCAAAATATGGCACTGAAAATATTGAGACAAAAGGAGAAACTGCTGGTTTTCAGCAGTTTCTTCTTTTGTTTCAATGTTTTCCCAAGCCTGTTCTATCAGGGACGTCAAAACCAGGTCTTGTTTGGGAAAGGGTTAACAAACATAATCATCTTGTTTCATTTTTCAGTTACCAAAAAGAACATAGCGATGGCTTGACAAATACTTTGAAGAGCATTTACGATAGCAAGAAAGCCTCAGAATCCTCAGCTAAAACTTCAAGTGAAAGCTTGACAGAATTAACAGTGAACGGTTTTGATGAGGAACAAATATGGCAGCAACTGGAACTAGAAAATGAAAGTCTTGTGAATAATCTAGTTTCAAAAGTAGCAAAAATCCTCGCTGATAAGACTGATTGTACATTTAAATCATATGTACTGACCGACACACCTTCAACAAGTAAGGAAGATTTGACTGACGAAAATATAGATCTACACAAGAAGAAAAAAGATAGAAAGAAGGATAGAAAGAAGAATAAAAAGCCGGACAAAGAAACTGCAGATGTTGAGAAAGATATCAAGGATATAGATGAGAGATTCGGTCCAGGTTTAGATGATTCTGATAATGAATTAGATGAGATACAAGCGAGGCTCGGACAGGATAGACCATCAGATGCCGAGGAGGACGACAAATTCTTCGATTTCACTGGTGACTCCGATGATGACTTGAACTTTGATCTAGGACCTCTTGGTAAAAATTTCAAAGAAAGTGAAAATATTTTTGGTGAAGAAGGGAATGAAAATAATGATGAAAAAGGTGGTAAAAAGAAGAAAAAAGGTAAAAAGTCTGTCACTTTTAAGGATGAAATTGATGAAAGTGAAACACTCATTGATAATAGACTTGATAATAAAACATCAGGTAAAGGTAAAAGTAAAACAGTGAAAGGTTTGGTGAAACAGTTAAAGAAAAGGAGCATCGTTGATGATAGATTCTTTAAACTGCACGAGATGGAGGCTTATTTAGACCAGGAAGATCGCAGAGAGGAGAGAAAGTCACGGAAACAAGATCAGGGTGATGGAAGTGATGATGAATTAAATGATGATGACGATGATGATGATGATGATGATGATGAAATTGATTTGTTTGCTGATGTAGCTGATAGTAAGGAGGTTTGTATGAGTTTATTATCATATTCCTGCACGGTATCTCTTTTGGACTCAGACATACAGGATTATGGCTTTGGAAAACATTGTATTAAATGAAGAAATTGCTTGTGAAAAGTAATTTCTTCATTTCCCACAATGTTTTTACCCTAAATGAACCGAAAAAGTAAAAAATTCTTTCACTTGAATATGTCAACTGCTCATGGAGAGGAGGGTATGGAAACAGGAGAGGAGATGGAAGTGATGATGAATTAAATGATGATGATGATAACAAGGGGGTAATGGTAATGATGATGTACATGAGAGTAAGGAGATATGTAGTCACTTCAAATAAAAGTTGAGTGTATGTTTGTTATACCCCCACATTTTTTTTTCCATTGGAAGGATAATAGAATCATGCTGTTGGTTTATTGATCGGTCAACAAAATGTATTAGGGTATTATAATAACATTAAGTGATAGTTGAAGAAACATTCTAGATTCAGAAAACCATTTTCGAGCAAAAATGTTTCAGTTTTTATGCTCCCCGAAAAATTTCGGGGGAGCATATAGTCGCCACGCTGTCTGTCCGTCCGTCCATCTGTCCGTGTGTCCATCCGTCCACAGCCAGATCTCGGCATTCCTTGGTCCAAATTCAATGAAACTTCAAATGTGAACTCCTTGGGATAATACCTAGGAACACTTTTCTCTGTTTCTTAATTTGAGGCTGCGTCATGGAAAAAGGGGCCTTAGTGTAAAAATAAGTTTTTCTCTAATTTCTCTTCATCTAATGGGCAGAATTTAATGAAATTTTGTACTTATGTAATAAATAGGATGTTCTAAACCCTATTTTATAAATAATGTGTGTACAAAAAGGCTGTAGTGAGAAAAGGGGGCTTAATGTATGATAGTTTTTATTTTGTGACAAACACTTATTTGGGGAGCATAATCCGTCTGTGACGTCTCTTGTTAAAATCTGTCAAACTTACTACAGTTAACCCATTACCAAACGACAAAATTTTAGACTAGTCCAATTTCAAAAATAATGCAGACGACAATATCAAGTCAATGAAATTTTTATTATTTTGGTCTATTTACATAGAAAACATTGTGGTAAATGAAGAAATTGCTTGTCACAAGCAATTTCTTCATTTTCCACGATGTTTTGCAAAGCCATTATCTTGTGGGGAGTCAAAAGGAGTCACTGTGTGGTAATGGGTTAATACTTTTCACACCTATCACTTTTGTCAAAACAAGCATCAAAATTATTTTTGTTCTTACTCACAGGATTACCACTATGAGGATTTCTTCGATGCCGTTGAAGAAGAACAAGAAGGAATTGAAGCTACAAACAACAGCATGGATGATGATTTAGAGGATGATGCTGCTGACGATGATGACAATGATGATGATGATGATGATGATGACTACATGAATGACCAGCAGGAAGCTGAGACAAGTGTCAGGAGTAAGAAGTCGCGAGATTTGTTTGCTGACTCGGACAGTGAGGGAGAAGATGCAGATGAAGTGTTGGGTCGTAAACAACCACAGAAGTCTACGTTTGAAATTAGACAGGAAAAGGTGGGTATATACTATGTAATATATTAGCCTATTCAAACATAATGATGCTTTTTGACACCCTTCAAGATAAATGCTTTGGAAAACATTGTATAAAATGAATAAATTGCTTTTGACAAGCAATTTCTTTATTTTACACAACATTTTCTGCATAAAAAGACCAAAAAAGTTCACCAGCAATTGTCGTCTGAAACATCTTTCAATTTGGCCCAGCCCTAAATTTTGCTGTCTGGTAATGGGATAATCATAGTCATGCAGTCATTGAAATATTGCAAGATGACAAAGTTTTACGGTGGTTCATTTTGAGAGCTGTTGCAGACAAACTACGGCTTGAATTAAGCAGTAGTTATGAGATTTTATAACAACACCTAGATCTACAATTTATCAATATATAATGGTAAAGCAAGTCCATTTTAGCAAAAAATTCATTGCTATTCAATTGCTACATTACAGTTAAAGCAGAAGATCTCGGAGATGGAGGAAGCGAGTTTAGCAGAGAAACCATGGCAACTGAAGGGAGAAATTACTGCAGAATCCAGACCAGAAAACAGTCTTTTACAAGAAAATTTACAGTTTGAGCTTACAACACGACTAGGTACAATGTTCTTACTGTTCTCGCAGCTCAATAAGCTGTATTAGCCCTATGTGCCTTCAAATAAATCAGTGAAAAGCCCTTATACATTAAAAGTTCCTCACACTTTAATATCTTCAAAGTTGTCAGCAAATGGAATGATTTTGAGGTATTTTGGATCTTGAACAGATTGAAAAGATGAGGAAAGACCAAATTGTGACAAGCAATTTCTTCATTTCCCTCAATGAATCTGGCAAGAAAGACCTAAAAACGTAAAATTTCATTCTCTTGAAATTGTTCTCTGAACTCTCTGCACTATCTTTGAATTTGGATGAGTCTAAATTTTGCCATTCAGTAAAGGATAAGACCCCATTTAAACAATGAATTGATATTTTACAGCACCTGAGATTACAGAAGAAACTACACAGACGTTAGAACAGCTCATTAGACAGAGAATAAAGGATCAGGTCAGTACAATTTACAGTTCAGAACATCATGAAATTGACATTCATACCATTCCATTCCGATCAAAATCATTCCAATCCAGCGTTCATTCATTCCAATCACAAAAACACTCAAAACGATCATAAAACATTTACACCGCTCAATAAACGTTCACTGGTTTAATTGGTTTTTATAAAAAGAAGGCATTTCATTGGCCGAAATATTATCGTGGACGTTTTATCGATAAATCTTCATACCTATAATATTTGTAAATTTCCAATATCGGGCTGTTTCTATTTAAAGATTACGTTTGATTGGTTGAACGGTTATCGTGGGTGTGTTATCGGTTTATTAGATACACAAAATCATTCCAAATGCTCATTCCATTCATCCATTCATTCGCTCATAAAACATTCCCATTCCACTCAGAATGTCAATTTCATGATGTTCTCAACTGTATGTTTGTGTCAAAGATCTTTTGAATTTCTGCAAATGTCTTTATCAAAAAGAATCTCTTTTAGGGCAAAACACGGCCCCAAACCTTTGAATCATGTGTGACATGGCTTTCTTATTACTTATATGTACTCCTTTTTGTCATATCATTCGCTTTCGTATGTCAAGGTCATAATATTCATTCAGAATCAACCAGAATGTCAAATAACAAGGTCATGTTTTGAAATTAAACTACAGAATGCTTGTTTAGAGGCATCAGAGATTCCCAAACATATTTGATTTTTGTTTTCCAGTCTTGGAACGATGTTGAGAGAAAGGTGAAACCGAAGGAGAATGTTACTGAATATAAGAAGAGAATCACCTTGGACCAGGAGAAGAGTAAACTAAGCCTGGGAGAAATTTACGAGCAAGAATATCTCAAACAACAGGTCAGTTGAAAATTTGCCGAAGGATCTGCACATGATTAATACACTGAATAGCAATCAAACAAGTTTCATCAATTTTTAGCTCAACTTTTCGAAGAAAATGAGAGCTTATACTGTCACCCGGGCGTCGGCGTTGGTGTTGGCGTCGGCGTTGGCGTTGGCGTTGCAACAAAGGTTAAAGTTTTTTCAAACATCAATAACTTGCATACTATCAAAGGGATTCAACCCAAACTTGGAATACTTATTCACCATCACACCCTCTACCTTACTATCAGGGCCCATGACCCTGGCTCCACTATATTTGGAGTTATGCCCCCTTTATACTTAGCAACTTAGAAAGTCCAGCACTTAGAAAGTCGAGCGCGCTGTCTTCGGACAGCTCTTGTATGATAATATATCCAGTCTATATTGGATTTGGGAAGAATATCTTAAACAACAAGTAAGTTCAAAATTTATTTAAACCATCACCTCACAGTGATACCTTTTGATACCCCACATAATAAAGGCTCTCGAAAACATTGTGGAAAATAAAGAAATTGCTTTTGACAAGCAATTTCTTAATTTACTGCAATGTTTTTTATCAAGAGACCAAAAAATGTAAAATTGCAGTCACTGGAAATTGTCAATTGTAACATCTTTGAATTTGGACCAACCTAGAATTTTACCATTTGATAATGTGTCAGGAATCTCTACATACTCTGTATTTTCCCCAAAAATCTTCAAATCCACTTGTTCCTAATTCGGTGAATTAGACTTTCAAAACGGGTATTCTGGTAATAACTCACTAAGGTATTTGTCATTGAGAATCTCTTTTAAAGGACTTTCAATATTTCTCCATTTACCACAATGTTTACTACTCAGAAAGACAAAAAATATGAAATTCGTGCTTTTGAAATTGTCGTCTGCAACACCTTTCAAATTGGAACAATCGAAAAATTTGCCATCTTGTAATGGATTAATTATAGTATGTTTCCTCACAGGCAAAAGATAAACAAGAAGAAGATGAGCCAGTACAGAAAGAACATGAAGAAATAAAGAAAATGATGCAATCATTGTTTGTGAAGTTAGACGCATTGTCCAACCACCATTATACACCAAAACAGGTATTTTTAGATGTTGATAATTACTTGTTCTTCATCAGTAAATGTATCTTCCAGCTACGGTCATGGGGAAGTTGGAAGCGTGTCAGATTCCAAGTCAAGTTGTCCAGAGTTCTTACCCAAGTTGTGGGGAATATCCTTTCTGATTTTTGTCGAGCCCGCTTGCGGTGAGCTCGACATAGTTGTCACAATGGCGGTTCGGTGTATGTGCGTTAGTGCGTGCGTGCGTTAGTGCGTGCGTTAGTGCGTGCGTCCGTCCGGATGGAGCTTGTCCGGGCCATAACTTCACCATGGATGGAGGGATTCAGAAATATCTTGGCACAAATGTCAAGCTCAGTAAGGCGGAGTGTCGCGTGCAAGAACCAGATTCCAAGCTCAAAGGTCAAGGTCAAACTTGGAGGTCAAATGTCAAAAATGAGAAGATTTTTGCTTGTCCGGGCCATAACTTCACCATGGATGGAGGGATTCAGAAATAACTTGGCACAAATGTCAAGCTCAGTAAGGCAGAGTGTCGCGTGCAAGAACCAGATTCCAAGCTCAAAGGTCAAGGTCAAACTTGGAGGTCAAATGTCAAAAATGAGATGATTTTTGCTTGTCCGGGCCATAACTTCACCATGGATGGAGGGATTCAGAAATAACTTGGCACAAATGTCAAGCTCAGTAAGGCAGAGTGTCGCGTGCAAGAACCAGATTCCAAGCTCAAAGGTCAAGGTCAAACTTGGAGGTCAAATGTCAAAAATGAGATGATTTTTGCTTGTCCGGGCCATAACTTCACCATGGATGGAGGGATTCAGAAATAACTTGGCACAAATGTCAAGCTCAGTAAGGCAGAGTGTCGCGTGCAAGAACCAGATTCCAAGCTCAAAGGTCAAGGTCAAACTTGGAGGTCAAATGTCAAAAATGAGATGATTTTTGCTTGTCCGGGCCATAACTTCACCATGGATGGAGGGATTCAGAAATAACTTGGCACAAATGTCAAGCTCAGTAAGATGGAGTGTCGCGTGCAAAAACCAGATTCCAAGCTCAAAGGTCAAGGTCAAACTTGGAGGTCAAATGTCAAAAATGAGATGATTTTTGCTTGTCCGGGCCATAACTTCACCATGGATGGAGGGATTCAGAAATAACTTGGCACAAATGTCAAGCTCAGTAAGATGGAGTGTCGCATGCAAGAACTAGATTCCAAGATGAAAGGTCAAGGTCAAACTTTGAGGTCAAATGTAAAAAATGAGTTGATTTTTGCTTGTCCGGGCCATTCCTTAACTTGGCACAAATGTCAAGCTCAGTAAGGCGGAGTGTCGCGTGCAAGAACCAGATTCCAAGCTCAAAGGTCAAGGTCAAACCAAACGCCATTGTAATGACAGCTGTAGACATAGGTATGGTCTTCTTTCTTCAAAATGAGCGGGCTCGACATGTTGCCCTTCGGCATCTAGTTGTCTCCTACCAATGTATGGACATCTCTTATCAATATTACAAAAGATCCTTTAGTGCCAATAACATTTCATCTAGAATCAAGATTTTGAACAAATTGGCACTGTCTGGTGAAAAAGTAGTTTTTGTGGCATGTGCTCTTGTGCACTTGGAACTTTTTCAGAATTTAAGAGAAAAAAGTCTTAGTTTATACATGTACCGAAATTCTAATAAACACCATATTCTACTAAATGCCCTCCCTCCGAATTACATCGGAAAGTTGACATTTTTCAAGCACTGTTTTAAATGAAAAAGGCCAATTCTTAGAAACACTCATTCCCTGAGTTCTTGGGCAAAAAAGTTATGTCAGTTATAAACAAAAACCATTTTCAAAGCAAAGAATGGCAGATTTCCAGCCCCCAATCTCTTTCAAACAAAATGTTTCACCCATAAGTCATATTTACCATTAACAGCACTTTGCCAAATTTGACTCACTTAATCCTGAGCACAAGAAATGACTAGATTCACAATTCTTGAATTTCAAAAATCAACAAACTTCTGATAATCACCAACCCATGACTTTTCTATCTACTTTGTATTAAATAAACACAAAGATGCTTCTTGGTATAATTACAATATGTGTGCATTCTACCTTCAGAATTTTTTTATAGAGTGGGCTAATACAAAATTGTTTGTGTTTCTTCCCATTGTCAGGTAATGCCAGAAGTAAAGATTGTCGCAGACCAACCTACAATCAACATGGAAGAAGTAGCCCCAGTCACCGTCAGTGATAATACAGTCTTGGCACCGGAAGAAGTACAGGTTAGTGTCAACAAATAGACGCTTTTCAACAAAAACCTTGTAGCTGCAGCTTAAAACAAGCTGCAGTTACAAGGTTTTCTTTGAAAAGCAGCAAAATGATTATCTTCAGTGACCTTATGTTGGCTTTGTAGCCTATTCCAAAACAAAGAAATTCTAGGGTGATCCAAATTCAAAGGTTTTCAGAATACATGCAGAGTACTGTTGCTTTTCAATGAAAACCTTGTAAATGCAGCTTGTTGTAAGCTGCAGTTACAAGGTTTTTGTTGAAAAGCATAGATATACTTCACCCATTACCAAGGATCAAAATTTTAGAAATGGAAGAGCTGGCCCCTGTCACTGTTAGTGATAATACAGTCCTGGCTCCAGAGGAAGTACAGGTAAATATCAGCAATCAAAAGTTCTTTAAGGAACAGAGATTCAGATAAGATGGGGTAATGGCTTTTAAAAATACCCCAATATCTGTAAATATTCATCAAAGCTTATCTTATGGGTACTCATTTGAATTGTAGATTGAAATGGGTACCCAACACATAGGGTTTGGAATTGAATTAACACAGTCAAAATATCTTTACCCCTCTTGTCTATTGCTCATGAAACTCATGATCAAATGTTGGCTTCCCGGCACTTGTCCAAATATGTTCTTTTGTTTCACTTTGAGCCTTTAGTGAAACATATTCTTTTAAATTTATAATAATTATCTAATGAAATCTTTTGGGCAAGGATGTTCTGGCTGTCTTACAACCTGTAGTATGTGCTCCTGCAAGCGGTCTGCATCTAAAATTTATGCCTAGTCATGCGTTGCATGCCCATGTAAAGTACTCTGGTGGATGCAAATGCGACATAGAATGGACGTAGCAAAGAATTGACCAGACAATTTTTAGCTAGGACCATTCTGCATCTGTTTAGAGCAAAAAGAGCATCCAAGAACCTTTTTTTACAACCGTTCATGTGTTTTTGTAAATCTTTGAAATCTTGGAAGACATAGTCATACAATTTATAAGGATTGCACAACAGGTTGTAAGAGAAGCTAAAGATAGGTTTAATATTTCTTTCATAATTTGATCGTTTAGTAAGCTATCTATAAACATTGCAGGAAAAGCAGCAAGGAGAGCTTGTGGGAGATACTGAGAAGACGAAAACAGACAGACTGAGGGAGAGAAGGAAGAAGAAGGAGCTAAAGAAGAAGAAAATACAGCAGAAGAAGAATGAGAGAAAACAAATTGAGAAATTAAACCCTGGCCTGGGTAACAAATACAGCAAGGAGAAAGCCCTGAAACAACTTGAGAAGGAGAGTAAAGGGGAAAAGAAGAATTTATCTGTTATTAAGGTGAGATTCATAACTTATTCTTTCCAAAAATAGTTTTAGGCCTCGAATAAATAGATTAATGCTTCCCAAACAATAAAAAAATCCAATTTGAAAGCTGTTGTAGATATAAGGAATATTATTGAAAAAAGGAGGATTGTGTGCAATATGGTATAGAAAATATCGTGGCAAAAGGAGATAATGCTGAATATCAGCATTTTCTTCTTTTGCCACAATCACAGATATATGACACTATATGTCTATTTTCACTATATGTCTATATAGAACACTATATAGAGTACTCTTTATAGTGTTCTATACAGACATATAGTGAAAATAGACATATAGTGTCAAATACCTGTGGCCACAATGTTTTCCTAAGCTTTCTCTATTACGGACATCAAAACTTTCAAAGCTTCTAAACTAAAAAGCTCATACTTGGTATGTACCAGTATCTCTTGCTATCACAAATTTTTCTCAAAAAGTAGAAGTTTGTACTGTTCAAATTTAAAAGTTTTAAACTTTTCTGGGTTTTTTTGCAGGGTGATAGCAACAAGACAAATCTGACGTCGTCGAAAGCTTTCTTTACACAGCTACACAGAGAAGTTAACCCTTTCTAAAAATATCGAAGCTTGTACTGTTCTAATTTTAAAGCCTTAAATTATCAATTTGTTTACTTGCAGGGTGATAGCAACAAGACAAATCTGACATCGTCAAAAGCTTTCTTCACACAGCTACAAGAGGAAGTGAAATTAGGTATTCAGAGTAAGAAGGCGGGGAAGAGAAAGAATCAAGCCGACACGAGTGCTAATGCTAAAAAGTTTAAACTTTAGTACTAAACTAAATGTAATATCCAACGATTTAAATGAGAATTGAGTCATAAAGTATTTTAAACCTTTACCAAACAAGATCTGTTTTGGATCCCCTAATACATGTATGAAAAACATGGGAAAATAATGAGACAAAAGAAGAAAATGATCAGCATTTTCTCCTTTTGCCTCAGTATTTTATGCCATCTTTCGGAAATAAAAATGCTTTGTAAGTGAAGTTAAGCATTCAAAGTAAGAAGGAAGGAAAGTGGAAAAACCAAGCTTACACTAGTGCTAATGCTAAAAAGTTTAAACTTTGATTAAACTTAAAAGAATTAGATGTGCATAAAGTAAGAAAGTCATAAAAAATATGTCTGAAACAAGATTTAGTTTTGAGGTCCTTGAAAGGAACCAATCTTATACTAGTGCTAATGTTAAAGAGTTTACACTTTAGTGATGAAAATAGTATGAAAATAGATTGAATAGTGAATATAGCCAAAAGATGTTTAACCATTTCCCCCAAAAAAGACCTGTTATGTATCCCCTAATATATGTATGAAAAACGTGGGAAAATACTGAGGTAAAAGAAGAAAATGCTGATAATCAGCATTTTCTCCTTTTACCTCAGTATTGTTATGCCCCTTTTGAAGAAAATATGGGAATATTGTTTTGCAAGTATTTGTTGGAATTCAGAATAAGAAGGAAGGAAAGAGAAAGAACGAAGTGGACACTAGTGCCAATGTAATCCGAGTCTTCTCTGATGTAAAAACGCTCTTTGATATTTTGATTTTTCGCTATGTACATCAGAGAGCGTTGCTCTTTGAAAAAATCAAGAAGTTCTCAACAAATTGTTGCACATCGTTCACCGTCCGATCTTAAACGCTATCATTAAAACCCCTGATGATTTCAATCAATGAACCATTTATTGTCATACATGTTGAAAAATTTACGGCCAAAAAGTATTTCTAAAAGGTGTATAGGCAATGTTTTTCAACAACCCTCACCTGAGCAGCCTTTGTTTACCTTGACCTTCCATTCAAAACCAAAGGTTATACTCTTCCAGCAGGCCGATTTGAAATGAAATTTTTGGTCAGGTATGACAAAAAATTATTTATTGATCTAATCCCTACAGTGTTTTACCGAGTGATTCGATATGATACACAAAAACAAAGCTTCACTACTTGTAACGTTACCGAACTTTCCGCTGTTTTCAAAGAGCAACGCTCTCTGATGTAAATAGCAAAAAATCAAAATATCAAAGAGCGTATTTACATCAGAGAAGACTCTGATTAGTGCCAATGCAAATGAGTTTAAACTTATTGAAAATAATAGTAAAATAGGTTGATAGTGAATAAAGTCAAAAAAGTCTTTTAAACTTTTCACAAACAAGATATGGTTTTGACGTTCCTAAAAGGAAAGGGTTGGGAAAATACTGAGGCAAAAGAATAAAATGCTGATAATCAGCATTTTCTCCTTTTGCCTCAGTATTTTTATGCCCCTTTTGAAGAAAATACAGGTATATTGTTTTACAAGTATTTGTTGGCATTGATAATAAGAAGGAAGGAAAGTGAAAGAACCAAGCTAACACTAGTGCCAATGCAAAAAAGTTTAAACTTTGATTGATATTTAAAAGAGATTTAAATGTGTAAAGAGCCCAAAGTTGTTCAAACCTGTCCCAAATAAGGTCTTGTCATGAGGTCCCTGAAAGGAAAAGCTTGGGAAAATACTGAGGCAAAAGAAGAAAATGCTGATAATCAGCAGTATTTTTATGCCCCCTTTTGAAGAAAATACATGTATATTGTTTTGCAAGTATTTCTTGGAATTCAGAAAAAGAAGGAAGGAAAGAGAAAGAACCAGGCCGACACTAGTGCCAATGCTTAAAAGTTTAGTGTTAAAAATAGTATCAATATGGATTGATAGTGAATAAAGGTGTAGTTTTGACAACCCTAATAGACAAGGCTCTTGAGAAAACATTGTTTCAAAAGAAGAAAAAATATTTTACCAATGGGGTCAAAACCCAGGAAAACTTCAATAAGTTTTATCATTTAACCCTTTCCCAAACCGCAATATTTTGGAGTGATCAGTTTTGAAAGGTGTTGTAGGTGACAAAATTTGTGCTTAAACAGAAATAGTTTTTGCACAATAAAGCTAAGAAAATATTGAGGCAAAAGAAGAAAATGCTGATTATCAGCATTTACTTCTTTTGCCTCAATGTTTTCCCCAGCCTGTTCTACCAAGGATGTCAAAACCGGGTCTTGTTTAGGAAAGGGTTAAGGGTTGATCCTTTCCCAAACTGCGCAAATTTAGATGGTTCCTATTAAATTTTGCAATAACACTGACAACTTGAAGAATTACTTGTTAAGAATAAAATATGATAGGGTGAAAACAAATGGAAAAGATTTTTTGAAGAATTACTTATTAAGAATAGAATAGAATAATTCGGAAAATAAATGGAATATTTCATTTAATATGCATTGAACAGTGTTATTTATTTATGTCCAGATTTCTGCTGCAGACGTCTGCAGAAGTTTTTTAAATTATGTTCTTGAAACCCTTTCTCATTCTGCATTGAAATTGTTTCATTTTAGCCCTTTCCCAAACAACGTTTTCCTATTTGAAAGTTACTACAGATGACAAAATAGATGTTGATAAAGATATAATCTGTGTACAATATAGCACAGAAAATATTTAGGCAAGAGGAGAAACTGCTGGGTATCAGCAGTTTCTTCTTTTGTCTCAATGTTTTCCCAAGCATTTTTATTATGACGTCAAAACCAGGTCATACCGGTATTTGGGAAAGGGTTAAATGCTACTGCAGATGGCAAATTAAATGTTGATAACACCAGTATTTGCGAACAATTTAAAGCCAAGAAATGGAGGCAAATGAGAAAATACTGGTAATCAACATTTTCTTCTTTTACATTTATATTTTTCCAAGCCTATTCCATAAGGAACTTATTTATTATTCATTAGTCTACCATTTGCGACTTTGTGGGTAACGCTGATTGACGTACCTAATAAAAATGTTTAGGAAAACATCGAGACAAAAGAAGAAAATGCTGATAACCAGCAGTTTCTCCTTTTGTCTCAATATTGTCTGTGCCATATTTCCCACAAATTCTATCTTAATTAACATCTTAATTGTCGTCTTTAGCAGATTTTGAATTGGGACCACCCGAAGATTTTGCCATTTGGGAAAGGATAAAGACATGTACATGTATGAGGATACCTTTTAGAATATTACAATTGAAAATTGTTTGCTTGTATGACAAAGTATATACGCTGCGTTGGAAGTGTGAGTTAGTATATAAATCGTATTATCGGAGGTTTTTCTGCAATTTTTAGCTCGACTTTTCGAAGAAAATGAGAGCTTATACTGTCACCCGGGCGTCGGCGTTGGCGTCGGCGTTGGCGTCGGCGTTGGCGTTGCAACTAAGGTTAAAGTTTTTTCAAACATCAATAACTTCCATACTATCAAAGGGATTCAACCCAAACTTGGTATACTTATTCACCATCACACCCTCTACCTTACTATAAGGGCCCATGACCCTGGGACCACTCTATTTGGAGTTATACCCCCTTTATACTAAGCAACTTAGAAAGTCGAGCGCGCTGTCTTCGGACAGCTCTTGTTTTGTTACGTGATTCCCCGTTGTGTATCCGTATTTCATATCGTAAAGACACTGGTTTATAAAAACACGGACCAGTAACTAGACCAGTAAAAGGGCAGCGTACATAGTCATTTTCGGCCTTGTATGACGTTTATTTACGCCCTCTCTAAATCAAACATTTTTGGTGCAGCCGCGCGCCACATTATTGGCAATCACTCGTGCAATTGCAATCACCGAACAGAAATCCTGTCGTTAGATGACCAGAGTTGCATAATTTAAACCCGTCATAGTGACCTTTTTCGACTCCCCACAAGAAATTTGCTTTGGAAAACATTTTGGAAAAATTAATGAAGAAATTGCTTGTGGCAAGCAATTTCTTCATTTCCCACAATATTTTCTAAACAAAAACGAAATAAATAATTCACTTTAAATTGTCGTTTGCAGCATCTTTGAATTTAGACAAGTCTAAAATTTTGCTGTTTTGGTAATGGGATAAGAAGGGGAAATGGGTTTTAACGTATACAACCCATCATTAGCACCAAAGAGCCAGAGACGAAATTTGAAAAGTACCAGTAAATCCTAAACTGTGTTATATTTCTGTTCTAAATACAAACATAAGCATTTCAAACGGTTTAGAATTTTGAATCAATGCATAATTATGGAAATATTTGACAAAAATGTTATAAATTACCTCCCTTGCATATGAATATAGAGTAAAAAGATATTTGTAAATTCTTTTCTTCTTGAAGCATAATCTTGAAATCCGGCACGGTGAATCAACTTATTTGAAGTGTATTTACAAGTGTGTGTAATTTGATGCATGTCCCATGACTAGAAAGTGGTTTTTTAACCCTTTCCCAAACAAGACCTGGTTTTGACATGCCTAGTAGAAATGACTTGGGAAAATATTGAGACAAAAGAAGGAACTTCTGATAACCAGCAGTTTCTCCTTTTGTCTCAATATTTTTTTTGCCATATTTTACACAAATCCTCTCTTTAATAACCTCAATTTTGTCATTTGTGGCAGTTTTTGAAGTGGATCACAATAAAAATTTGTCGTTTGGAAAAGGGTTAATAACAACACTTACGAAAACCTTTTGTTTGTCCGAAATTACGTCACGGTTAACTGGATAAAACCGTTCCCTATTTACAACACGTGCCTGGCCCAAATTGCAAGAATCAATGTTATGATCTAAAGATACCAAATCCATTTTTAATGGGACAACGTCGGTTGAGTATCTAGAACTAGGCCTACGTGTACTCTCGTCACTCGTCGCATGGGTACATATCGCTGCTTTTCTGCCAAAAACTCGTATCTGCAGCTTAAAACAAGCTGTAGGTACGAGGTTTTTGTAGAAAAGCGACGATATTACGTTTTCACACATTCTCAGCTTCAAACCAAATTCAAATAGGGAACAATTTTATCAAGTAAATATCAACGTTACTTAGGACAAATAGTAATATTGATTCAAGGCGTAATTACGAGATTTTACAACAACACCAAAACATATGTTAAACCCAGTCTATTTTTAGCTGAAAATTTATTACTATTGGTCATGTATTAAGGTAATCCACCCATAGTGAAGTTGGCGAGACGTCGGAAATGTTCCTGTGACGTCGGAAATAATCGTAACATACTAGTTGTAACATGAGTTTATTCCTTTCCCACTCATTGACACGCTGTGATGCCCACGAAGATAAGGGTTGGCGAAAACATTGTGGTAAATGAAGAAATTGTTTCGTTTCAAGCAATATTTGCACAAATTAATTTTGTGACTGAAGTATGGTGTCTTCATTGTTTAAAAAAGGCTTGAAGAGGACGAAAGAAAATGCTGACAGTCATCACCTTAATAATTTAACAGTCCAATTTCGGCTTTATTGCATATATATAATAATTCAGATATCTTAAATTGCTTCTTTGCAAAATTGATATTCAATGCAATTTCATTTTTAGGTCGTATAGATCTAGGTCGTATATATTGTCGCTTTCTTCCTAAAACTGCAGTTACGAGATTTTCTAAGAAAATCAATATGAGTACGTAGAAGCCAAATGTTCAGGGTGTGGACTTGCGTACTCAAGTAGGCCTACTCATTGGAGTACAATTCATTGGCAAAACTCGAAAAATAAAGTGGTCGAAAAATGCAATTAAAACTGTGACCTAGGGGTGGAGGTCGGGTGCTTGCAAGGTGTAAGGTTCAACGTTAGTGATATAGGATCAGATACTCTTAAAATGGCACCATTCAATACCGGTATTTCTAATCGAAACTTTTCTCACGAAGAGGGAGATCCCCAACCCCTCCCTATCTCATGCCAGATGTTCAATTCGGCGCAAAGCGATCCTCCTTAAGTTGTATAACCCTTAATGAGATTCGCGCAACGTCGGAATTATTCGGGCAACGTCTAAAACATTCGGTGGTAGAACTTTCCACCGTCGAATGTTTACGAACGCGCCCGAATATCACGGTACGGAAACTACAGAGACAGAGCCATTGGCTCTGCCGCTTAAATCCTCTGGGGCGCTTCCGGCCATGTGTGGCTCTGTCTCTGGGGTCGCGATTTTTTGACAAAAAACAGGTGAGTGTTCAACTTTGTCGTTCATTTATTTTCTTCTGGTGCTTAAAATCGAAAAACCGGGAATGTCATGCTCCCCTAAGACCATTTATCTGCCTGTTATAATTCTGTGGGCTTCAAAGTCGGCAGGGTTTTCACAGGATAATTGTCGTCGTTGGTCAACCCTATGTGATTTTTTCTTGTTTACATCATGTATTCATGTACATTTCAACGGTAAATAGCCAATTGCTGCAGCCAAAACATGTGATATACTAATCGAGGGATAATCTCGATCAGACTTTGCTTTCCCATGTAACAAAACCTTAGAAATGATTGGCATACGTAAAGTTTGAGCAATTTCTATCGGTGGCTCTGTCTCTGGCGGCTGGCTCTGTCTCTGGCGGCTGGCTCCGCTTTGAACTGTCGGTTAATTTTAGTTTTTAGCCCGTTGTGCAATATATGATGACTTATAAAGGCCAAGGGTTTATCTTTTAAGGAGATTTCGCTTATCATTACACACGCACTCAAATAAAACCATGTGACGCATTTGCTTTATGTACTGTTAGCCTAGTGACCACGTCCTCCTTTTGATCAATATTTAGTGTTTAACCCATTACCACACAATGACTCCTTTTGACTCCCCTCAAGATAATGGCTTTGGAAAACATCGTGGAAAATGAAGAAATTGCTTGTAACAAGCAATTTCTTCATTTACCACAATGTTTTCCATCCAAAAAGACCTAAAAATTAAAAGTTCCATTCACTTGAAATTGTCGTCTGCATGATCTTTGAATTTGGACCACCCTAAAATTTTGTCGTTTGGTAATGGGTTAATTTATACCACCCAACAAACCAAAGGCTGAAGAATTTGCTAGTCCTTTCGGTTTATGCTTCGCAAATATTCTTTGTCGTTTTCTTAAACATGGTATACATTAGATTAATTGAGGAGTTTGTGTCAACATAAGAATAATGATTCACAAAGTGCAAACTTGTAACAAGTTTCAAGTGCAAACTTTTTAAATAGAACAGGCATATCAGCCTATTGTTTAGTGCGTTGGAGTAGTTGAGAGATTCTTTGCGAACTAGCACGGCAGATGATGAACGAATCGATGATGATGATGATGGTTGTGGTGGTGGTGTGGCTGGCTGCAGATTAGAAATGTTTTAAGAAATAACATCGTTTATATAATTGATATGCACTTTCTCACGAAAGCTTGGCATTAAGTATGCAAAAGAAGCAAGTTAAACTATATATCGGATCCGGGATTTCTATGATGGGGTTCGAACATACAAAATGTGTATTCGTTTTCCTCTATTACGCGGTTTTTTACTGAAATGCTTTATCATCCCAACCCCATGCCCTCCGTTTACACCTTATTTAGGACTGCTCCAATTCAAAATGATGTCCAGACATGCAAGGATGCAGAAGGGCGCCCCCCCCCCCCCCCCCCTCATGAGAGAGAAATGTATGTATCTGCGCATAGCTCTGAAGTATCAAATATGTAATAGTTATCATTGAAATCTGTGAGAAAAAAATATGAAAATGCTGGTTATGAGCCATTTTCTTTTCTCGTAATGCACCAGAAAAATGTCTTGCTTGAGAAGGATTAAATGGAAAGATGTCGGATATATTGGTGCAAAATAAAAAAAATAAATAAATAAAAAAAAAAAAAAAAAAAAAAAAAAAAAACAAAAAAAACAGGGGCCAGTTTCATTTTTAAGACGTATTTTTTGTCTTACCGATGACTAACGACAAGTTTAGGACAAGAAACGCGTATCGCCAATTTATCAAGACCTGGGGGCCGTATTATCAACGCTCGCACGCTGTTACTTGCAACAACAAACCTGATTGATCCAATCTGATTTCTCGTGCACTTAGATGTTTTGTTACACATTTTATACAAAAACTTGGT
This sequence comes from Fragum sueziense, assembly GCA_963680895.1. NCBI lineage: Eukaryota > Metazoa > Mollusca > Bivalvia > Cardiida > Cardiidae > Fragum > Fragum sueziense. The sequence continues at coordinate 53,812,393 of OY804598.1, read as the reverse complement.
CGTAAGATCGTTGAAAATACGAGCTCCTGGATTATGCGATTGTTGTTTTAACCGATATTTAAGACATCGTTAAGTCAAAATTACTTCTTAAATGTTTTGATGAAACAGGCCCCTGACTTTTCGTTCACACCGAAAAATCGTCTGCTTCAAGTCTGTTTTGTGTATTTTCTCAGCTAATACTCGACGGATTTTGACCAGATAAAGTGCACCGCACGTGCGTCATTGAGAGGGACATTCCCCGGTTCTAACTCACTCCGCATCAAATCCCATGGTTTCTCCAAACATTCAAAATAAATGTTTTTGGTTGCATTTTAATGAAACTGTGGAATTCTATGCATAAAGAGGTTCAGGAATGACCCTCTCAAAGGCGCGTATGGTGCAATTTCTCATCAAAATACGTAGAGTTTAAACTGAGATATAGAACAAAATATACTTGAAACAGACAATTTTTCGGTGTGGACCCTTCCCCCAAATCACGTGGATTACCCATCGTGTAATTGTTTCTTTGTCTACACCCAGTTTGTCGCCTTAAGTATGATACTACATAGAATCATGAGCCGTGACGAAAGGTTAGTGTATATTCCAATACATGTAAATTGGAAGAGAAGCATGTTTCCCACTGAATAAAAGCGAATAATGGCACATTTTGCGCGGTGGCCGGGAGAGTTCAGTAGCTGTCCCCAGATAGTACGATGTCTTTATCACAGGATGTTCGGTTCCGACTCACATACATTTACATAAATCGAAATCCCTCTTCCCCCGTTAATCTAGACTCGCTGATCTTTGATCATTCAAAGGACATTGTTTAATTGTAGCTTTGAAATTGAACAACGCTGAATGTTCGATGTTTTGCAAAGGGTTTAATCGGTGACTGAACCATTCGCCATACACAATATGATCTATTCAGTGTGTGAGTAAATTACTTCGACACGAATTTTGTGATAGATTAATTTTTTTTCACCAAGCACACAGAGACAGAGCCAGCCGCCAGAGACAGAGCCAGCCGCCAGAGACAGAGCCACCGATAGAAATTGCTCAAACTTTACGTTTGCCAATCATTTCTAAGGTTTTGTTACATGGGAAAGCAAAGTCTGATCGAGATTATCCCTCGATTAGTATATCACATGTTTCGGCTGCAGCAATTGGCTATTTACCGTTGAAATGTACATGAATACATGATGTAAACAAGAAAAAATCACATAGGGTCGACCCACGACGACAATGATCCTGTGAAAACCCTGCCGACTTTGAAGCCCACAGAATTAGAACAGGCAGATAAATGGTCTTAGGGGAGCATGACATTCCCGGTTTTTCGATTTTAAGCACCAGAAGAAAATAAATGAACGACAAAGTTGAACACTCACCTGTTTTTGTCAAAAAATCGCGACCCCAGAGACAGAGCCACACATGGCCGGAAGCGCCCCAGAGGATTTAAGCGGCAGAGCCAATGGCTCTGTCTCTGTAGTTTCCGTACCGTGAATATGTTCGGATACATGTACGTAACGACGACGCTCGAAAAAATCAGATATTTAGTTATCTGAAAATGGTCACATTACGGATATTCTTCCTCAACCACCAGTAGGGGCATCTTCGAATGACCATTTTTCTGACCAATCAATAAACGCCTGACTGAACTCTGAAAGCGATTAAGACTAAAAAATGCCACGAGACCATTATTTTTCAGTGCAGAACAATGTGGCTGCATGTATTTGTCATGGAAATCATATAACAAGATACTTAATTGATTCCAATGATATCGCATGCCTCATGTTACTTTAAGTTAACAGCAGATTTTGATTAGACTTGAATTGAAGTACTAGTACCCGAACATTTTGCCAATTGTGAAAGGGTTTACGCACAGTCTGATCAGGATCCATTTTGTTCTCTAATAGTATCTCCATGACCTATAGTAACTTAAAGAGAGTAACATTGATGCATATTGGACTCCATTTGACAACAGACTGATCTTGAAACTCATTTTTAATTGGACGTCCGAAAGGACGTACAATTCTTATAACCACTTTTGGACAGGCGAAATGGGTTTTCATTACCAAAAAACCCTTTCTCAGACTCAATTGCCAGTTGACCAAAATTCAAAATAGATTTTGCGACCATACAGGAAAACTGTCGTATCTTTTCCTACTTTCTATGTGTTCTCTAACAAATACTATAAGATTCATTGGCCGATTCAATTCATGCCACGTCTTAACCAACTTTACGATCTTTTTTCGATTTAATCATTTTCTTGTAGTTTTTTTTACTTTCGTAATATTAATTGTGTAAAGGGTAAGATCTTTAGAAAGCGATACATGCATACACTATGGTTATAATGTAAACAGACACCCTATATCATCAGCAGCAGCGAAAGCTCAAACGGGAATGGATTAACCTCGCAACCTTTTTTCAGTTTGAAATTTGGAACGCCGTTGGTTCAAAACCAGTTCGGATTATTTCTTCTGTAAAACGTTTGTTTTTCTTGATGTGTTTACTGAAAACACACATTTTAGAATGATAACCCAATTTAATGCACGTATTGTGTATGATAGGTTCCTTTTCTTTGATCATTGTTGTTTAAGTCTTTGACATATTTAAAGGAACGGGGTTTCCACGAGACGTACTTTGGAACCAGGGTTTTGAAATTGATTATCGGGGAGTGAGTTCATTTCGCAACTCGGGTACGACTCGATGACAAATTGGGGGTTCCATCTGAACAGCCTCAGATGAGACACTAGTGAAATCCACCTATTCAGAAAAATAGTTGCTCTTACGAGTTCTTTTTCTCCAGCATCTGTATCACTGATATTCGACAGTATCATGACTTATTTACATACTGATCGATGATCATGACAACAATGATTATTACTACAGTTGTCGCCACATCGTATGGCACATTGTTTATATTTTGTTCAAATGTAATTGAACGTTAAATAAAACATAAACACGTGCCATACGATGTGGCGACAACTGTAGTATAAGACTTAGTGACAGCGATCTGTATTTATTTCGTTTAAGAGACCCGTTTACGTGTATTGAGCTAAGAAGATGAAGCAATGGGTCTGCAACAGATGGTACCTGGATGATCGTATGAATATGTTTACAGATAGGGACATTGCTATTCTCAAATTTTCGTTGATAATGATATGAAGATTTAAATTGCTTATTGTACTCCACTGCCATTTTCCCGACGGCACGTTCCCAATTTCTTCTTTTTATGCACATCTGTAGATGTAAGGATGCTGCGGTAGTACTTGTATGAGGAATCCATGGTTAGGTGCTCCAATTCATCTGGTATTTTGTTTCAGGAAAAGTATGTATTGAATTTGTTTTGTAACCACAACCAGGGAAAACTGCTACCGTGTTTTTTCTTTTTTTTTTCTCTAAACAGGAATAAAAATCAAAGTGCTTGGAGCACTATATTTAGACGCCTCTCATTGATTGAGCGGAATTGTATGTAAATGATCGGCGTTTCATTACTTTATTTCGTTGAATTTGTGTTAAGATCGATTCTAAATCACTGCGGTCGTTTTTTCGCCAACGATGGTGGAGATAGAAGTCGAACAAGAGTGCCATGGTCACAATATACGCCGCCACTTATAAAACTTGAGACAAAAAAAAATGACATTGACAAGGATTTATAAATATTCACACAAAAACCTGTAAAAAGTTGTGTTCACAAAAAGGTTTTTATAAATATCCAGTCAAAAACCTAGAAGGAATTGCGTTCACGAGACTGAAATATCATTAAGCCCTAGAGACTAAGATTGAAGGGGGCATAACTCAGGCAAAAATCAATGAACCATAAATCCTTACTTCATGCACATCTACCAATTAAGGTAATAACATCCACCAAGTTTCATAAGGATCCAGTCAGAATCTTAGAAGAAGTTGTGTTGACAAGGCTGCAATTTCAATCAGCCCCAGAGACTAAGTTTTAAGGGGGCATAACTCTAGAAAAAATCAATGAACCATAAAATCCTTCCTTCATACAAATCTACCAATTGAGGTGATTGACCAAGTTTCATTAAGATCTAGCCAGAAACTTAGGAGGAGTTGTGTTGACAAGGCTGCAATTTCAATAAGCCCCAGAGACTAAGTTTTTAAGGGGCATAACTCTGGCAAAAATCAACGAACCATAAAATCCTTCCTTCATGCACATTTACCAATTGAGGTGATAACATTGACCAAGTTTCAAGAAGATCCAACCAGAAACTTAGGAGGAGTTGCGTTGACAAGAAAAGTGGACGGACGTACGTACGGACGGATGGACGGACGGATGGACGGACGGACAGACGGAGAAGATGACGCCAATATACGTACACCTCCGGCGGCGTATAAAAAAGATGATTAAAAAGAACAATGTCTGAGTAGAATTCGAACCCAGGGCCTTCCGGATATGACATGTGTAAAGAGTACAAGGTGAGTGCTCTGCTAAGTGAGCTATCGCGGCTTTCATTTATGTAGCGCGTTGGCTTACATTTTGAATTGCTTTGTAGCGTACTTTATAAAATCAATGAAAAGTATAACTGACGACAATACTCATAGTAAACCGAAACAAGAAGACAAAAGTGCTAATCGCATGGCCTTAATTGAATTTGGTAATCAAATTAATAGTGATTATTCATAGCGACAAATCAGTTGTCTTGATACGGCAATCAAATCAATTTGAAGCCTGAGAAGGGTTTTCTGGTATCAAAGCCGATTTCGTATGTCCGAAACCGATCTTATAGAATTAAACACAGAAGAATGAATAAAATATCTTTCGTTCATGTACAATCCCGCTCAATCAATCAGAGACGTCCAATTACAGTGCTCTCAGCACTTTGATTCAAAAATGCTATAGAGGACGTTTTTCCATATCCAGGCTCATTTTCGTTGTACAGCTCCATGTCGATCTAACACTTATCATGCGTCTGCGCGATCGTAAATACGTCAGAATTTTTTAAAGAAGGGTTGTCTGCAAAGTTTAGAGGCAGCCTGAGGCTAAATAATTCAAATGCTGGTTTAAATCATGAAAAGGGGGTATGTACAGTTGAACAAACAACTCTTTCGTGTTATTTCATTGATATATTTAATTACATTTACAATCTATTAGAAAAATCCTTATCCTTATCCTTATTGATCGTTCCGCGCATCCGGGCGTTTATCGGTATTACCCGACATGCAACGCTGCATAGAGACGGTGAAAACAAACCCTTAGATACGTAAAGAAATGCGTTGGAGTTTTGACCCTTATGGTATATTTTGAGCGAATGTCACTAGAAAACACATTTTCGAATAGTTATTACGCTGCTTTTTGTATCAACCATTGCCTTAAATTGGAGAATATGTCTTTTTTACATTTTAGACCCAAAGTGAATTCGGAGAAAAACGTATATTCAAAAAGTTTAAAATTGGGATCCTGACAATTGTTATTTGTAGCGGTCAATTTGTATCAATCATCCTCATTGCGGGTATCAAACCAAAGAATTTCTTGTGAAAATATTAACTCCATTCCATTTATGAGAAAACTGGAATAAAAAGAATACCCATAACCATGCTATTTTCTTTTCCCACATAATTCCAAATTGTAAAGACAAAAAGTGTCACACTTTTGGCTTTTTACGAGACATCGAAACTTATTCTGACAAAAAAAAAAAAAAAAAAAAAAAAAAAAAAAAAAATACTAAACATTTAGATCTATTGTAGTGAATGAAATCTTGGTTTAATCTGCGAGACAAAAAATTGCATATGCCTTATCAAATGCATACGGAATTTGTTCATCTTTAGTCCTTTGCCATATGGAGAATTTTAGGCTTAACTGTTTCATTAACGAAGATAACTGAAAGAAACAGCAATGATAATAACAATAATGAATAGATATAGATAAATAATAAAAACATAGTTTGTGTAACCAAAACAAATAACATATAATGTAATGTGGCAAAATGAAGTTAATCAGAATGTCTTTTATTCCAAAATATTTTATCAAACTTCGGACAATCATGAGAACTAAGCATTTTATCTAAAGCTACATGTACACAGATTTTACAAACAAGAGACCGCAAAATTCGTCAAAACCAAAACTGAGACAAGTTACTCGTATTCGGTTTGAGAAGTATGTGATAGCAAATCCCCCATTTCCTTTTCTTTCATACAAACAACAATCAAAACATAATCATATACCAATAGATTTGATATTAATCCCTTTCCAAACAAAACCGGGTTTTGACATCCCTGAAAGATAGGTCCGAAAACATTGATTGAAAGGAAGATAATGCTGATAATCAAATCAGCATTTTCCCATTTTCAGTCAATATTTTAACAATGATATAAATCTGTGTTTATTAATTACTCTCAACCATTTAGTTGTCTGCCGATTTTTTTTCTAAATTGTATCCTACTAAAGAGTATTAACTTAAAATTGTTAAAGAGTTTTTTAGACGCTGTTGCTGAATAGAAATATCCTAAACATCAGAGATCTATTCTGATTTATTTAGTATGAGACAAAATAAAGATTTGTCTCGATAAAACAATTAAAGCAATAATTGCGGGATGGGGGTGTTAAAGAGACATTTCAGAATTTTTTGTCATAAATTTTACTTTTATTTTTATCTGAAAGAGCATATTTCCTTATGAAAAGTCTGAAAATTTCAAGCCAAAATATTGCGCCGTTTACGAGAAATTTATATTTTTGTGTTAAAATTGAACAAATTGTTGTGGACAACAGTTCGGATTTATATGCAATTTATCGATTATGTCTCAACTTTAAATGCGTGTTTCTCGCTTATTGGCAACAACTTAAAAAAACTAATAGCATTTATACTCATTAGAATAACCAATCTTGGCATCAAGACATACTTTAAAAAATTGAAATTGGAATGAAATGTCCCTTTAAGTCATAAAAGGAATGATGAATAACAAACAGTTTAAGTGTGTCTGTTTAATATCAGGAGTTATCAGTGGCCAATAGCATACGCATAATTTACATTGGAATGGTCGCTGCATCTAATTAGCATAATTGTGCAAAATATACTTTGATAGGCTAATTGCTAACATAACCCTCGCAAAATATAATTTGTTATCAATCAATTAGCTCTAAGCAATCCCCATATTTGAGAGGTGGCGATTTTGACGTTTTCCTTATTGGTAACAGGTCATAGGAAACCATTTTAATCCGATAATCTTGAGATGATTTCTTAAAATAACATGTATTTATTTCAACAATTAAATTTCTAAAATCTTGTCATGTGACGTCACTGCGAAACGATCATGATCGTTCCGCGCATCCGGGCGTTTATCGGTATTACCCGACATGCAACGCTGCATAGAGACGGTGAAAACAAACCCTTAGATACGTAAAGAAATGCGTTGGAGTTTTGACCCTTATGGTATATTTTGAGCGAATGTCACTAGAAAACACATTTTCGAATAGTTATTACGCTGCTTTTTGTATCAACCATTGCCTTAAATTGGAGAATATGTCTTTTTTACATTTTAGACCCAAAGTGAATTCGGAGAAAAACGTATATTCAAAAAGTTTAAAATTGGGATCCTGACAATTGTTATTTGTAGCGGTCAATTTGTATCAATCATCCTCATTGCGGGTATCAAACCAAAGAATTTCTTGTGAAAATATTAACTCCATTCCATTTATGAGAAAACTGGAATAAAAAGAATACCCATAACCATGCTATTTTCTTTTCCCACATAATTCCAAATTGTAAAGACAAAAAGTGTCACACTTTTGGCTTTTTACGAGACATCGAAACTTATTCTGACAAAAAAAAAAAAAAAAAAAAAAAAAAAAAAAAAAAAATACTAAACATTTAGATCTATTGTAGTGAATGAAATCTTGGTTTAATCTGCGAGACAAAAAATTGCATATGCCTTATCAAATGCATACGGAATTTGTTCATCTTTAGTCCTTTGCCATATGGAGAATTTTAGGCTTAACTGTTTCATTAACGAAGATAACTGAAAGAAACAGCAATGATAATAACAATAATGAATAGATATAGATAAATAATAAAAACATAGTTTGTGTAACCAAAACAAATAACATATAATGTAATGTGGCAAAATGAAGTTAATCAGAATGTCTTTTATTCCAAAATATTTTATCAAACTTCGGACAATCATGAGAACTAAGCATTTTATCTAAAGCTACATGTACACAGATTTTACAAACAAGAGACCGCAAAATTCGTCAAAACCAAAACTGAGACAAGTTACTCGTATTCGGTTTGAGAAGTATGTGATAGCAAATCCCCCATTTCCTTTTCTTTCATACAAACAACAATCAAAACATAATCATATACCAATAGATTTGATATTAATCCCTTTCCAAACAAAACCGGGTTTTGACATCCCTGAAAGATAGGTCCGAAAACATTGATTGAAAGGAAGATAATGCTGATAATCAAATCAGCATTTTCCCATTTTCAGTCAATATTTTAACAATGATATAAATCTGTGTTTATTAATTACTCTCAACCATTTAGTTGTCTGCCGATTTTTTTTCTAAATTGTATCCTACTAAAGAGTATTAACTTAAAATTGTTAAAGAGTTTTTTAGACGCTGTTGCTGAATAGAAATATCCTAAACATCAGAGATCTATTCTGATTTATTTAGTATGAGACAAAATAAAGATTTGTCTCGATAAAACAATTAAAGCAATAATTGCGGGATGGGGGTGTTAAAGAGACATTTCAGAATTTTTTGTCATAAATTTTACTTTTATTTTTATCTGAAAGAGCATATTTCCTTATGAAAAGTCTGAAAATTTCAAGCCAAAATATTGCGCCGTTTACGAGAAATTTATATTTTTGTGTTAAAATTGAACAAATTGTTGTGGACAACAGTTCGGATTTATATGCAATTTATCGATTATGTCTCAACTTTAAATGCGTGTTTCTCGCTTATTGGCAACAACTTAAAAAAACTAATAGCATTTATACTCATTAGAATAACCAATCTTGGCATCAAGACATACTTTAAAAAATTGAAATTGGAATGAAATGTCCCTTTAAGTCATAAAAGGAATGATGAATAACAAACAGTTTAAGTGTGTCTGTTTAATATCAGGAGTTATCAGTGGCCAATAGCATACGCATAATTTACATTGGAATGGTCGCTGCATCTAATTAGCATAATTGTGCAAAATATACTTTGATAGGCTAATTGCTAACATAACCCTCGCAAAATATAATTTGTTATCAATCAATTAGCTCTAAGCAATCCCCATATTTGAGAGGTGGCGATTTTGACGTTTTCCTTATTGGTAACAGGTCATAGGAAACCATTTTAATCCGATAATCTTGAGATGATTTCTTAAAATAACATGTATTTATTTCAACAATTAAATTTCTAAAATATCTAAATAACATTTTTGTTGAAAATTTTACATCATTACATCAGATGTATTATTTATAGACTAAATTATAATCGACACCATAATTTGGTATATATACAATATAGAGCGTTGCTATGCAGTTGTTTTCACCGCCAAATCCGCCATCTTGTCATGTGACGTCACTGCGAAACGATCAATAGGCAGCTCCGGATCAGCTATGTCAAATGGAGAACGTCTCAAAATAAACAAATGAGATAAAATCGAGTTGATCACACACGAAATTAAATCTAGATATATAATCACTCAACTGCTTTCGAACCGAATTCAATCATTCCTATATTTATGACTATATTAATTTAAATTTGTCGTTCCAAGGTCGTCTTATGTCGCTTTGAATTCAAGCTTTCTTTGCGGATTTTAAGTCGGCTAACGATGATAAAATTATGTGAAACACTCTACAAGTAAAGAATTACGCATGTATGAGAGTGATTACAGAATGATGTAAATACATTTTAGACAGCCCCTTCATCATATGTTTTGCAATAGGCTAACTTGATCTGAAACTGGCGAATCATCGTACACTAGAAAAACCGCAAAGACACTGATCAACAGTACTTAGCTATTTACAGTGATTGGCATCAAAGGTAGGCTATACTGTATCTTAGAGCGTACATATTTTCTAGTAATTCGTTAAATTCAAATGGGACCATCCTGAAGTTTTGTCGTTTAGGAAAGGGTTGTTAGTCATGTTGGGCACCAATTTGTCATTGTCAGCGCTTTCGTGCTGTTGTCTACACAAGATCTTTCAATGTTTATACTGCTAATTCAGATTGCACTATATTCTGAGAGGTAGGCCACCACAACAAATTGATAAGATGGTTATGATTTTCACAATGTTTTCCAAAGAATATATGTGCTAGATCTCCTGGTATATGATAAATGCGTCAATTGTTTTGTTTTAGTATAATTATGTTAACAATGGAAGAATCGTTCTTAATTTTCACCTGATATTGAAACATTGCTGTCTAAAATGATACGATTAGGAACATTTTCCAGATCTTGAAATCCGGCACGGCGAATCAACTTATGTGAAGTGTATTCACAAATGTGTGTAATTTGATGCATTTCATATGTCTAGAAAGTGGTGGTTTTAATGATGGGCCGTATACCGTGAGCCTTTTGCCGGGTCGAAGACCACATAAAGTCTTGATTGATTTTTATATTAGTAATATAATTTTCTTCTTTTCAAGCACTGGTGCCGTTTATTCAACAACTCAAGATGTTAACAAAATTACTTTATTTGGGAAACATTCTCCTTATATTCGACGCACTAACGATAAAATGTGGGGCGCTGAAAAGATATTTCAACGCACAGGCACAAATCGAGGCGAACTTTTGCATGCACCATAAATTCACACATTCTAGTGTGAGCATATTGCAATGTGCTGCATTGTGCGTGAAATCAGATGGGTGTCGAGCTGTCGTGTTTAAAGCGTCGTCCAAGACATGTTTAGGACGCGGCTATGTCATGGATGTTTATTATGTGGATCAGTATGAAATACCAGTGGACATTCCAAGTGGATCCGTACTCTATACGCGTGAGTATAAACCAGTCAAGTACCCGAGTTCCTCCAATGGTAAATAATAAAATATCGTAACTACGGCTTGATTCAAACCGTAGGCCTAGTTACGAGATTGTGTAACAACACCTACGGAAATAATGTTGTTTGTCCGAAATTACATCACGGTTAAATGGATAAAATCGTACCCAATTTCTTTTCCTTCGCGATTAAAATAACTTGGAAAAATGATGCTCTTTTACATTGGTTACTCCACTTGTTCCTCTAACAAGAAGATTCATGACAGATAGAATATGGGCCGCGACACGAGAAAAGGGGTCTTCGGGAGTATTTTTTCCTTTTTTTAGATTTCAATGTAAAGTGAAAAAGTATCCATTTTCATGTCATCTGCTTTTTATTTCACTTCAGTATTATGTTTAGTAACACCTACCAAGACAAAATTGGAATATTCCAATTACGTATAGTATGTTTTACCTACCCTTAAACAGAATATAAAGTTATACCTTATGCAACAAATTAACTAATACAAAAATGTAAAAAGATGTTTGTTTTGGACGAGTAAGAATCAACATTTTAAGAAACTCCATCGTTGTATTTTCATATTCGAAATATTGATTGGTTAAACCTATTTCAATCAGTAGGGATTAAGACTTTTTTCATTTGAAACGAAATACAACATTGCCCAAAGTATGTTAAAATAGTAAATGGCTAATAATACTAATACTGTCCAAGTTAAGGAGATCAGAAAAAGAATATCAATTACTGCAAGTATGAAATATCTCATATCCAGAAAACCTGTCTGAATTTCACTGGTTCCAAGTTAAGGAGAACAGAAAAAGAAAAACAATCACTGCAAGTATGAAATATCTCATATCCAGAAAACCTGTCTGAATTTCACTGGTTCCAAGTTAAGGAGAACAGAAAAAGAAAAACAATCACTGCAAGTATGAAATATCTCATATCCAGAAAACCTGTCTGAATTTCACTGGTTCCAAGTTAAGGAGAACAGAAAAAGAAAAGCAATCACTGCAAGTATGAAATATCTCATATCCAGAAAACATGTCTGAATTTCACTGTGTCCAAGTTAAGGAGAACAGAAAAAGAAAAGCAATCACTGCAAGTATGAAATATCTGAATTTCACTGGTTCCATTAGTTGTCCGTATCTGAATCAATTGTCTAAGGTAAAATTACATAACAAGCCACGTAATAGGATGAGACGTGCGTCTCTGGCAATCTGATAGATTACTGTGTGATTTCAAAGGAATTTTTATGTATTAGATAGAGGCTGTATTGTAGATTCTACGCGAAACAAACATTCAAATGCGAGCAGCGCATTGAATGTTTATATCGCGTAGAATCTTCTAGGCCCTATACATTCTCTATCTGACTAAGTGTTCATTAGCGGTTCATTGGAGACGGGATGTGGCTATCTATAGACGTTATAATCCTAGCCGACAGTCCGTTTATGTCAAATAGAGCGGCGAAATTTTAAAATATACTGCAATTTCATTGGTCCAAAAAGTAGGTCGAACACTAATCAAACTTGTAGATGAATACGACTAAAGCCTTTAGACTGGAAACCATGCTAGTAATAATATGCCTAGAGCGGTATGTCTTTTCAGTTGCCCTATCAGGCTATAACTACATTGGTTATTATGCGGACTGTGGGCCCTATGGACATCCTGCGACGACATGTAATAGCGGCAACCGAACACTACCATTGATGTTTGATTCCATTGAAATGACTCCTGCACTCTGTTTCGAGCACTGCGAACAATACGGTACTCGTTACTTTGGACCTGAGGTATAAACGATTCAAATGGCAAAGAATTTTGTGTTTAAAATAGACTGGGTTAACGGTTATGTATTGATAAACAATCAGTGTTGTTATAAAATCTCGTAAATACGGCTTGATTCAAGCCGTAGTTACGAAATTTTGTAACAATTACCACGAAATACTATTTGCTTGTCCGAAATTACGACATGGTTTATTGGATAAAATCGTTCCTTATTCTTTATTAGTCCGATACCTCGAAATGAGTCGATCGGATTATTGGTATCTAAAGTAAACAAGTGTAATGGTTATCGTTTTATTCTGAAAGAATTATTTATATGATAACATTTTTGTATCCACATCGCTTTTAAAAGGTAGTCCTTCCCTAATGACATTCATGCGACGTTGGTATATTTCGGGCGACTTCAACAACATTCAATTATGTACAAGATGTCCAAAATTAATCCTTTAAACATGCAGAATTCAATGGAAAATAAAGCTGTTCATCACCATTGATTTTTTTATTCCGCTAGATAAATATACTGAACCTCAGTAATAACGCACCACTTTTTCTTGTTTTAATTTTTCAACAAAATTATTCATTTTGTTGACACTGTATTATTCGGTATCCGCCGGACGCAAGGTATGCACACAACACACCCTTAAGCATAAAATCCATTCATCCGTGACGCTAGCCGTCCAAACTTGGTAAACCTGCTGTAGAAATGACCTCGTGCACAAACCAGCTTATCGGTTTATGGTGAGCATGTAGTCGGTGAAAGAAATAAAACACCCAAACATTTCATCGGTCGGAAATTTTTGATGCCTTAAACAATTTCCAAGATTTTCCACTGACGAACGTAATCGTACTACTGGGATGTTGCAGGCAGTGATGACGTCACGTGCTCTTGTACACACGATGTGATTTCATCACAAGACTATTGACCGGCTTAGAGAACGTTTCCAACAAACTGGTGCACTGCTGGATAGCCCGGGAAGGGGTACACCAAAGGTCCCAACTGCAGCTCAAACAGGTACACAGGTTAAAGTGCAAAGTGTTACAGGGATAGCGAAGAGTCATTCCAAATGGCATAATCCAAAATGTGATCAGTTCCATGCGTCAGACTGTATTGCTCTGCAAAGTGGTCTCATGCAATACTGATTTTGTGACTTTCACTTTAGAGGGTAGTCACGTTTGCGCATTTGTCACGCTTGATTGCTTTAAGGCAGCGAAACAATTTTTTGACCAGAAACGAATAAACTGACAGCAGTTCAGGTTGTGTTTTTACAGTTTGAAAAAGTGACATTATAAAAAAGTTACAGTGAAAAATGTAAGTGGTGCGTTATTTCTGAGGTTCAGTATATTATAGAAATTGGAGACACAGTGTTCGTCACGAGACATTTCTTTCCTTTGTCTACTATGTTTCAGCTTTACAAAGTCCTAAGTGCTCTTTGTAGGCAACTGATCAACTAGCCCATTCCACACTATTTTGACTCCCCACAAGATAACAGCGCAATATCTTCCAATAGATGTCGCCACCTGTCGATTACCATCTATCTTTGGTGGGCATTCTGGGTTAACTACTTTCAAGATGTCAGCGCCCGTAAAGTGCATGCACGTGGTACTTCCTGTCACGCGGCACATTTGCTTCACATGTTTGTATAAAGTAAAATGAATAATCCGATTTGAATTAATTATTTTATTCGATGAAATTGAGACGAAAAGTAAACTTTATTTTGTAGGTATTGTAGTTTTTCTTGCAATTTTCTGCTTGCTACTTTTTGGCGACAGGATCTGAGTTATGCGCACCGCGTAGTGATTTTTATCCAAAAATGGATAAAGTGATGCGTCAAATTAGTCAGTCCAAAAATAAAAAAAAAATAGACTGGAAATATTGTAGACTGGCTGCTTAGTCAATGGATAACAGCGTTACAAAACATCGTTGAAAATAAACTAAATGAAACAACTTTTTTTCCTTTCCAAAAATGATTTCTACCACCAAAGAAAAAAAAAATCTGCACTTGAAATAGTCGTCTGCATATATTTGAAAATGTACCAGTCTGAAATTTTGTCGTTTGGTAATGGGATTAAATTTGCCGTATTCCCAGCCTCAATTTCGAGACTTTGTTAACCCTTTCCCAAACGACAAAATTCTAGGGTGACCGACTTCAAAAACTGCCACAAACGAAAAAAAAAACAAAAAAAAACAGATGCTATTAAAGATAGGATTTGTGTAAAATATGGCGCAGAAAATATTGAGACAAAAGTAGAAACTGCTGGTTATCAGCAGTTTCTTCTTTTGTCTCAATGTTTTCCCAAGCCTTTTCTACTAGAGACGTCAAAACCATGTCTTGTTTGGGAAAGGGTTAAAAATATTTTCAGGCATGGCAGTTTTGTATGTGTGGGCTGGTCTACGACAAGTATGGGACAACTAGCAGCCCGACATCGACATGCGCTGGTGATGAAACTAAGATATGCGGCGGACAAAGAGCTCTTAGCGTATATGAAAGTTTGATAAAGGACTAGTTATATACATATGTGATCCGTCCTTATCGGGCCTTATCGGATGTGTGGAAAATATCGACCCTATTCAGTCTGCGCAGTCCGCGCAGCCAGAGTAGGGCCGATACTTTTCACTTTTATGTAATTGTCTGAATCTGTGATGTTTTCCCAATCTTACTTTATGTTCCCTTATCACATACGGGGTCTGGTTGATCTGTGCTGGGTCTGACAAGTTTGTCAAAATTTGGATTTGTGGAGTTTTGAAAGGTCCCTTTTAGCTTGACGGGTCGCATATATGAACCAGGACCCCGTTTAACGAACAAACATAGGCCTATGATTGTATTTTGCATGATCATCTGTAACAACCCTAATTGGCACAAACTGATTTACAGTCGACACTCGTTATCTCGACATCGGATGAGTCGAATTTTCGCTTAAGTCGAAGTGAAAGTCATGTCCCGTCCTCAACATATCGATATCAAAATGAATTCCGAAACAAATACAGCCATTGAAATTTAGTAGGAAAAGGATAGAAATTGCTCATTTCGAGCAATTTCTTTCCTTTTCCTACTATATTTCAATCATGAACACATATGATGCTCATCAAAAATGGTTAAATATCGTTTTGATCGAAAATAATCAAAATCGGATTAGTCGAACTCCGGATATGTCGACGTATTTTGACGACCCCCTCTGACTTCGACACAACGAGTGTCGACTGTATCATGTAATATCACGCATCTTGTTACGTAGTTCAGAAACAGAAACATGTTCCCTTATGATATTTGAGATCAACATGTTTTTAGATTTGCATATGCTAATTTTATTCTTGTCCGAAAGAATCCACGCCTGTAACCCTTTCCAACATTATGACATTTTCAATCCCCACAAAATAGAAGATTTGGAAAACATTGTGGGAAAAAATCTTACTGAATCATGATAATTTCTACCACGCGGACAGTGACATTTTATTAAACAAAATCTATCTCAAGATTATGAATCATTTTATTGGCTAGGACTCGAATCAGATGTTTACAAATATTAAAAAACTTGCCACACATTTCAAATGGTAGGAAAACCCAACCAAATTATCCCATAGGCAAAGCTATGTAAAACATATTCAAAATTTTGATGGAACGCCTTATTATTTATTACAATATTTACTTGACTTCAGAAATAAATTGTCTATGGCTTGTAAGTTTGCTAGGTCAAATTTCCAATCATCCAAAGACAAAATGAAGACTAAATATGACTGTTGATAGTGGTTTCAAAATAGGTGATAAAGTCCGACCTTGCTCTTAATTTGTCTATACCTGCACGGTGTATAATCACGTGATTCATATTTTCCTATTATCTCCAATATCTTTTTTATTACTTGACCAATTCGAATTCGGTTTGAAGCATAAAGGTGGGAAAACGCCACAAATGAGCTGGGCGTGTTGGACTTTTGAAATCAACTGATAAAAAAGTTATTGAAGATAAACCAAAATTTTAGTTTTTCTTCAATTACTTTTTTATCAGTTAATTTTCAAAAATCAACTTCGTCCATCTAATGCGTGACGTCTGTCCACATTCTCTGCTTCAAACCGAATTCAAATCGGTCCAGTATTTACAAAATTCTTGAAGATTTTTTGAAAATATTGTATCACGTGATTATCCATCGTGACCTGGCCGACCTATACAGGATAGATGTTTTGGACCATATAACACGGCCACCAATCCCTCTCATTCATTGCAAAATGCTATGAGCGAAATCTCAGAAGAGGGACTTCCGGCTATGAAGAAACGGGACCCATTTTGTGAATGTAAACACACGTTGTTACTTTAAATCGGTGATTTTGCCAGTTTTTGGCTGATTCTCAAAAATCAGGGAATGCTATTCGATGGTGAGTATATTTAAACTTCTTTTGGAGTATGTCTCCTCGGCATGGTCTCACCGTGTTTGCTTCAAACTGCTTTGTCATGCGATCACAGTGCTGTGTTTTGAAGGCATGTCAAAATTGATCGAAAAATTATGGTTTAAATACTACTATAATTCCCTTCTATACAGGTCCCATAAGCTTCGAATGCTTTATCTTATATATATATCCATTAAAATCCAATGACTGATTTTCTGATAGAGAGAAAAAGCTAAAAAAGTAATATGCTATGAAGAAGAGAGATCAGCTATGAATAAACGGGACTAGATATGAAGAAGATATAATACGCTATGAATAAGAGCTCGGATATTCAAAGCGTCGGGTTTTGACTTAATTTTGCCTTTTCGCTCGGAAAGTGATACGAATTTATTGTTAATACTATTTCACATTTGGGATTGTAAGATCAATCTCATTTCCAAACTAGCCTACTTCAAGATTTTTCAGTATACAATGTGGTTATATTTGGAATGATGATAATTATAATTATGTAAATAACATAGGCCTGCACATGCGGACGCCAATGTCATTGTAAACTATTTAGGCAAAACTTGGCAAACCGTATAAGAACCCTAACATTTTAATAATTTTAAGCCTACGCAAGATACATTGCATGTATTTTGAATGAAAACAGGTCTTATATACATGTTTTTAGCGGCCAGTCGAGCTTTTGCCATTGCGTTGTGTCCGTCATGCGTTCGTCGGTTATTTTTTTCTTGTATGCACTCTAGAGGCCACATTTTTGTCCGATCAATCTGAAAGTTGGTCAGAATTAGGTTATTTCCTCTAAGACCCGACCCCCCCCCACCCCCACCCCCCACCCCCCACACACACGACAGCCTCCGGAAGTCGTCCTTAGAGGCAAAAGTCGAAATTTTTAAACGGGGAACGGTTGACCGTAAATCCAATAAAATAACCATCTTACCGGCTATTAACGAATTCATTCAATTTTATCATTTTTGTTCCACTTAAAAACTTCGCTTTATTACTGTATATTGAATGCACGTGCGCTTTATTGCTGTATATTGATTGAATGCACGTGCGACGTCATTGTTTTCTCTGCATGTTTTGGGAGCCTCGTTAAGATAATTTCGATTTGTTACTATTTTAGTAACAATTCTCGTGTATGTTCTAAAAATACATTTCCACGTGATGATAAGTCAGGCCCGTAGTAACAAGTGGGGGAACGGAGGGGCTAAGACCCCCACCCCCAAAAAGGTCTGCCCAAAATGCTGAATTGTCATTATTTTGCACTGAAAATTTTTGGGAAAATCCAATTCAGTTCCTCCAAAATTCCGACAATAGCCAGAACAGGGGCTTTAGCCCCCCTCCCCCCCATTAAAAATGTTTCCAGTCCTACGCGCCTGTAAGTTACCGGTCGGCATTAAATACATGTTTAAGCTGCATAACAATAAATATCGTTCTATCGTCTAGAATTTGATTTTTCAAATGGAAATTTGTAAAAAAAATATTGGAATTTCTGTCTTCAATTCTTCCTATACGCATAACCATTCAGTATATGTGAGTGCCAAGAAAGAATTATGAAGTCCGCGCTTCTTCATAACTTGCTCCCTCTTATTCATAGCTACTCTCGCTTCTTCATAGCTTACTGCTCTTCTTCATTGCGTACTTGTTTTTCTCATAAATAAACAAAGGTTTTCAAAATCGTACGTGCGGAATACTAAAAGAGACCATAAAATAGTAAACTGAACATGTCTCATTCGAAAAATGCATATGATAGCGCCGTAGGAGTCGTTTATATGTCGTTTATGTGTCGTTTGGTTTGTAAACATAAGTGTGTGCACTCACTTCGAAAGTAATTGCAAGTTTACTCCGTAAGCTAGAACAAAGGGCTTTGGCAATATAACACATCATTCATTACCCCATCGAATAGCATTCCGCGATTTTTGAGATTCAACCCATAACTAGCAAAATAACCGATTTAAAGTAACAACGTGTGTTTACTTACTCAAAATGGGTCCCGTTTCTTCATAGCCGGAAGTCCCTCTTCTGAGATTTCGCTCATAGCATTTTGCAATGAATGAGAGGGATTGGTGGCCGTGATATAATGTTGATAAGAAAACAAATGAACCAGGATCTGGAAAAACGCCCCTAAAACCTTTCCCAAACATCAAATTTTAGGGCGGTCCCATTTAAAAACTGCTGTAGAGGACAAACTTGATGTTTAAAAGGAAAGGTTTTGTATACAATTTAGAAAAGAAAACATTGAGACAAAAGGAGAAACTGCTGGTTATCAGCAATTTCTTCTTTTGTTTCAATGTTTTCCAAGCCCTTTCTAATAGGAACGTCAAAACTAGGCCTTGTTTGGGAAAGGGTTAAGGCTTCTGAGCCCAACCTAGATCCAGATCAGCGTGTGCATACGCACAGTCTGATCATGATCCACGTTGTTCTCTAAGAACTTCTTTGTAACCTTTAGTAACTTAAAGAGAGCAGCATGGGTGCATATTAGGCTGCATTTGACAACAGTCTGATCTTTAAATTCAATTTTTAAAAATGCTATAAAAGACGTTTTTCAAGTTCCTGGCTCAAATGATTTGGATTATATTATCAATAAAAGACTTCAGGAAGGCGTAAAAACAAAACAAAAAAAAATGTGTCATGTAAATATGTTGAAAAGATTCTTTGACAGAGATAGCTCTGTGTCAAAACCATCTACACTTGATTACATTGTCCAACAAGAACTCAACTTACTTGAATGTACTATCTTAAGAACAGAGCACATTATCTCTTTATTCCATTATGATAGAATGATGCTCTGCTACAACCTGAATTGTAATAAAACCGGAATTGTAATAAAATTATTACAAAACCGGTTGGGATGCAAGATTTTTGTTACATTTGGAAGACAACCGGTTTTGTAATAAAACCGGTTTTGTAATAAACTTTTTTTCTACCTATCCACGGTACTCAACCAGGCTTATCTGTACTCCAAATAAGATCTACGTGTATATTCACTCTATCAATGATCAGAACTTGCACTAATCACTCACTTTTGTGAAACTTTGCATTTTTGTCACAAACATGCTGACCCAACTATACAATGTTGAAACTGCTCTGGGGTGTTATTTTCGCCGTAATTGGGGTTCTCTAACGTGTTACCACGATTTCATCACGGAACAGTTCTAATATTCCACAATTAAATTTTTATTACAAAACCGGTTGGGATGCAAGATTTTTGTTACATTTGGAAGACAACCGGTTTTGTAATAAAACCGGTTTTGTAATAAACTTTTTTTTCTACCTATCCACGTTAGTCAAACAGGCTTCTCTGTACTCCAAATGATATCTACGTGTATATTTACTCTTTCAATGATCAGTACTTGCACTAATCACTCGCTTTTTTTGAAACTTTGCATTTTTGTCAAAACATGTTGACCCAACTATACAATGTTGAAACTGCTATGTGGTATTATTTTCGTCGTAATTGGGGTTTTCTAACGTGTTACCACGATTTCATCACGGAACAGTTCTAATATTCTACAATTAAATTTTTATTACAAAACCGGTTGGAATGCAATATTTTTGTTACATTTGGAAAACAACCGGTTTTGTAATAAAACCGGTTTTGAAATAAACTTTTTTACTACCTATCCACGGTTCTCAAACAAGCTTATCTGCACTCCAAATGATATCTACGAGTATATTCACCATTTCAATGATCAGATATTGCACTATTTACTCACATTTTTGAAACTTTGCATATATACGTAGATTTCATTTGGAGTACAGATAAGCCTGTTTGTACTGATTCGGCTTTGTAAGCGTCATATTTACATATCTACTTCCGGTTCTTGGAAATTCCTAGAACAGCCCTCTTTAGCCAGAATTGGGAGGACTGAAAATTCTAACAACATGAAAATTATTGTCAAAGGCACCAGAAACCATAAAAGAAGATTATTTATGTTCTGTTAAAGTAAGAATGGTCAAATAAATTAATGACGACATACTCCTATAACTGACCTGCCAAATTCGATCATTCCAAGCTCTCTAGCATAGCCGAGTTACTTGGTTTAGGTAATGTTTTCTGTTTTTTCCATGTTCTAGGCTGTTTAGGACATGATGTATCTAACATTTACGAGTTTTGAATAGCGCACGTGTTTTTCGTGCACTTTTGACCAAAACGCGTTTTTCAGCAATAACTTATGCAAAACAAAATAATCGGCGTTATAATTTAGTTATTTGAAATTTTTATTCAATAGATAAACAACTGTCAAAATTTCAATTTTTATGTTTCAGTCATTTTCTAGTAAAACGAGTTTAAAAAGTGGCCAATTAGAACTTTTGAGGAGTGTATGTGTAAACTTTGCATTAAATCCATTTTAAAGAACCAGTGATATTTGACATTGACTTTCAAAGGTCATTCAAAAAAGTTACTTTTTATAATTTGCAGCTATATCTTGAAATAAAAATGGGCTTATAAAGTATATTTCAATAAATAAAGTCACAGGTATAATATTCTTGCTGTTCTTATTTTGTCCAATGCTAATTTCACAGTAGAACTTGACCTTGATATACAGAACAATAATGACTATTGAAAAGGCAATTGTCCACTTGCCCCTTTAAACATGCTTGTTATTAAGTGCGTAAAATTCAGTATCAATCGTGAATTTTCCACTGAACTAAGTAATAACAACTAGGTTATTATGAAAATTACTATTATTATAATATCTGTTTAAAATTTACTTGGTATACCAATTGTAATAAGCTAGATTTGTGAATGACAAAAGTCAAAGAAGCAGATATACTGATAAACTAGAAGACCTGAATGTCTTTAAAGAGTCGCTCCACATGCCAGAATTTCTTGAAATATTCAACACAAGTTTTGAGTTTTGTAATTGATTCACATATTATCTAAATTATCTAAAAGCAAGAGTTTAAACACCAATATGGTCAAAATTTTAGTTTTTAGAATGTAAATAAGTTTGCTTACTTCTTACATAAATATCGCTGGTGCATGGGGAGTCAAAACTTCGTAACTACAGCTTGAATAAGCTGGAGTTACGAGGTTTTGACTCCCCACTGACGACTTTATTCTTTGAGCATTAGACATTGGAGGTAACTCAATGAGCAAACATCTTGATCTTATATTAATTACCTCCTTTGATCCTAATATACATGTATATTCTGAGAGTGATCCCATTCAGTAAATACTGTGATTTTGTAAAATTCATAAGCAGATAATTCTAAACTTTTCAGTCCAATCAGACATGTGATATTTTATGGTCAGTAACATAATGTCCGAGATTTATCTTGATTTGTCAACTTTTGATGTTGTTGGAGTGAAAACAACATCAAACATGGTAATTTTGTCAATTTAAGGAGTAGATAACTCAGGATTTATGGTACGATCCGGCTGCCAATTACACGTATGCAAGGTCTTATTGTCAGAAAAAATACTTTAAAGTTTTGTGTTGATTTGTTAATGTTTATGGTTCTTAGAGTAAACAATGAGGTCGAAAACGACAATTTTGTAAATTTCAAGGGCATATAACTCAAGATGAAAATTTCAGATGTAAGTGAAAAATTACACCCTGGTAAAATCTTATAGTCACCAACATTATGTCCAAGTTTTATCTTGATTGGTCAATTATTTGTAGTTGCTAGAGTGAAAACAAAGCCAAAACGGCAATTTTTAACATTTAAGGGAAGATAACTCCAGACTTTATGGTCCAATCAGAATTCTTCGAAGGGAACTTAAAGAGGGTCACCCAAGGATCATTCGTGTGAAGTTTGATTGAAATCCGTCATGTAGTTTCTGAGAAGATTTTTAAAGATAAAGTTGACGACCGGACGGACGGACGGACGGACGGACGGACACGCCAACATTTCAGGATTAAGTGTTTTTCTTTGATCTTTATGGAGAAAAGAGCCACATAAAATGGATTGGTTTTAGGAATTGTTCCTATTTCATATAAATTATGGATTTTGGGGCATACGCTGGTATAAACTGAAATACGCTGGAGATACGCTAGAGGTACGTTGTTATACGTTACTCATACGCTGGGGTACGTCGGTATGTATACGCTGATGTACGCTGAGGGCTAAAATGATTTTTGAACATACACAAAAACTTTCAGCGTATGCCAGGGTATAAATTTTACGCTTGTCATTCGTTTCTCATACGCTGGATACGCTACAGGTACGCTAAATATACGTTGCTCATACGTCGAGTACGCTGAATGTACGTTACTCATACGCCGAGTACGCTTCTTATACATTGAGTACCAACACCACAATAATTCATTAGAATTAGCAGTTTGAATGCTGTAGCAGGAGAAGAAGATGATCATGACGACGAAGATGACACGGGACGAAGAAGAAGAAAAAAAGAAAAGGAAGAAGAGGAAGAAAAAGGAGAGGAAAGAGAAAAATGAAAAAGAAGAAATAGAAGAAGGAGAAGAGGATGGATGAGGAGGAGGAAGAGAAGTAGAAGAAGAAGAAGAAGGCTTTATCCTCCTCCTCCTCCTCCTCCTCCTCCTCCTCCTCCTCCTCCTCCTCCTCCTCCTCCTCCTCCTCCTCCTCCTCCTCCTCCTCCTCCTCCTCCTCCTCCTCCTCCTCCTCCTCCTCCTCCTCCTCCTCCTCCTCCTCCTCCTCCTCCTCCTCCTCCTCCTCCTTCTCCTCCTCCTCCTCCTCCCTCCTCCTCCTCCTCCTCCTCTTCCTCCTCCTCCTCCTCCTCCTCCTCCTCCTCCTCCTCCTCCTCCTCCTCCTCCTCCTCCTCCTCCTTCTTCTTCTTCTTCTTCTTCTTCTTCTCCTTCTTCTTCTTCTTCGTACCTTTGAGTGTCCATTTATTTTCTATGATAATGGCCAGTTTAATGGTGTATTGAAAAATGAGGATCAGGTACTTCAGGAACTGTCTGCACATGCCCCCAGAAACACATTTTATACTTCCTTTAGTTAACGCTCATATTACGTTAGGTTGACGTTCCACACTCGTTTCTCATACGTGAAAGGTACGGTGATGTAGTACGCTATTCATAAGTCGGAATACGCAGTGAGTTCACTACTCATACGTTGAGTGTCTTAACAAAACATTTCCGAATTACGGTCACTACAATATATTATGCAGATGTCCCGGGTTAATGTTGCTGGACAATATCAGCTTAATCTGCACATTCTATAGCACTGGTCAATTTGAGTGAAGATCACGCCACGGTGAAATTTGCTTTGGTTCACATGCGCTTATCGGCGAAAATAGAATTTAGAGGCTTTTTATTTTTATCTCGGGTCTCCCTTAAATTACTGTCAATCACTGAAAAACGCCTTCTGTTACTATTCCAGAGGTGGCCCACACAAAAGTTCTGCACTTCTTTCGGAATATTTTCTGTATTTTATTTGCATTTTGGCAGAAAAAGGTTATCTTTGATCCGTTACTCCTTTGTTTATTTATAATTTGCAAATTGGTTCTGCCACAAAATACCAGAGTCATTATACAGACAGCCAATACTTAATATTTTAATAGTCCAATTTAGGCCATGTTTCATGTCTAAAGTTGCATTAACAGGGGTTTAGATCGCTTAGATAGAATAATTCATTCAGCAATTTTAAATTGCTTTGAACAAAATTGATATTGAGTGCAACTTCAGTTTCAAGAAAGGTCGTAGATATTGTCGCCATTTCTTCGAAAACATCGTAACTGCAGCTCGTTTAAAGCATTCCCCCTACTTTCTTTGAATATTTCCTTAGCGACATATAGGTGAGTTTTTACAGCGCAACTTTATGCGCATACCCGAATTAACGTACTTAGCTCTTTCAGATACGAGTCTCTTCTGATATTGTATTTTTCATGCCCCCGTATCGAAAGATCGGGAGCATATTGTTTTACAGTTGTCTGCCCGTCCGTCTGTCTGTCAGTCCAAAACTTGACCTTTTCAATTAATAACATTCTGTTCAACCAGTTAGATCTTTGTCAAATTTATAGCACTGACAGTACATTGATTTCCACAGTTGTTCTTCTATCTCTGCTTCTCTGATGGTCAATGTTGAAATCACATGCCTACGTTTGAGCCAGGATCTTGAAAAACATCCTTTACTTGCGTTTGATCCCATCACGGCTCCAGGCGAGCCCGTGTATATGCGCAGTCTGGTCAAAAACCTTTCTGTTGTCCAATCGATTGGTCATGGTCTACGGCAACAAAATGAGAAAACATGGATCCAGGTCAGTCTGCACATTTATAGACACCGTCTGATTTGAAACATGGTTGTCTAAAATGCTATAATGGACATATAGTAGACGTCTACCGAGCAACAACTGGCTGTTAAAAATTCCATGTAAATAAGTAACCCACTGTTTGAAATTGTAAAAAACTGTGCGGGACATGTCAAATTATAGTTTTAATAATCTTTCTTTTTTATATTAACAAGCCTTTATTTTCAAGAGCGTCAAGTGTTTTCGACTATGGAAAACGTTCAATAAATTCAAACATATTCGCGATCGGTTTTAGAAACGTAAGACTCATTTCAGTTTTTACTCGAAAAGCTGAAATCGAATAAACTCGGAATTGTTTTTCCTTTAGGCTTGAGGTTTGACTGTATCCTCGTATTTGTTCGTTTGTTTTTTTCTTTGCATACATATTTTTCTCTTTTTGATTGCCAATCGGTACATACATAATGACTTTCCGAAAATGTATTGTTTTGTCCAAACACTTAATTTCATCAGTCCTAATTGTGGTTCATTCGTATTATTTCTTTCGGAGGATATTTCTTTTTTTTTTCAATTATAGATTCCTATGTTTAGAACTTTTCTCTGTTGAATATTTTAACAGAAATGTAGAACAATTAAAGGCATTGTAAGACCAACATGTGTCTAGCATAGAATTGCAAGAACTACACTAGCTTTTTATTATATTAACAATGGCAGTCAGATTGAAAAAGATGTAAGTAGCTGATCGGAATTATGGTGTTTTAAATAGCCATACGGAACCTTTTACCATTTAGGGAAGGATATCTAGAGATTAGAGGTAAGTCATCTTATTTCGTTGAAGGATATTTGGTTTGAGCACCGTTATTTTGGAATTAGTCGTCTTTCCACAACTAACATTTGTCTTGCAAACAGAGAGCTCAAAATGGACGACCGAGAGAATCACTTGTAAATAAACTTTTATCAGATCGCTTCCCAGATTAATTTTTTAAATTGATAACCATGATAATAATTGTAATAAATTTCGTCTTTTCTAGCACATTGCCATTGATTCAACAACTCAAAATGTCCACGAAAGGGCCATATTTTGGACTCGTTCTACTTTTTGCCGGGACATTCGTAATAACATGCGAGGTTCTGGACAGGCTTTACAACGCACAGTTACAAGTTGATGCGAAATATTGCATGCACCATGATTTTACCTATTCGGGTGTGAGCCTAGTACGGTGTACCGCAATGTGCGTGAGATCGGGAGGGTGTCGAGCTGTCGTGTTTAAAGCGCCTACCCGGACGTGTTTAGGATGCGGCTACGCTATGGATATTTACTATGCGGATAAGTATGAGGTACCAGTCGACATACTAAGTGGGTCTGTACTTTATACACGTGAGTACACGACAGCCAAGTACCTGTCACTCTATTTTCTTTTCCTCTCTTTGTCTGTGTTATTTAATTGTGTCTTTCCATACCACTTTGTCAATTTTCGATATATAACAGGACCAATTTAACCCATTTCCACAAAATGACTCTTTTTGACTCCCTAGAAAATAATGGCCATGGAAAACATCGTGGAAAATGAAGAAATTTCTTGTGACAAGCCTTTTCTTCATTTCCCACTATCTTTTCCATCCAAAAAGACCCAGAAATTAGAAATTTCATTCGATTGAAATTGTTGTTTGCCACACCTTTCAATTTGGACCGCCCTAATATTTTGTCGTTTGGTAATGGGTTAAGCTTGTTTGTTGACAAAGCGAATATGTCCTTTTTTGCCGAACATCGTTGCATTTAAAGTTGTCAAATAAGTTTAGCGTGTGTACATATGCTTGATGTAAGTGAGAGGTTTCATTCAATTTGACTTTTGAAAAGTTTAATTAGAAACCATCAGAAAAGTTTGATTGATATGTGATAGACTAAAGTAAACCGCATATTAAGTCATAAAGTTACGTCTGTTATGTAATGCGCTGTTCTATAGTCCGCCAACTTATTTCATATTGATATATATAATTCTTAAATTAATGGAAAGATATATTGTCTGTATACGAACCTTTCTTTTTACATGGACTTGTACTGAATGGACTTGTACTGAATGAAGCAGTTACGTGTATCAATCGCTGAATGTCAAAAATAACTGCTTTTGAATTTGTTTTCGCTTTAACATTTTCAATTTTGAAGAATTGTGACAACACCTAGGCATTGTAAATACTATTAGGCATCATATGTTTTAGTCTGGAAACCAGAATTGTAATTATAGGCCTATGTGTATGTCATTTCAGCTGCATTATCAGGCTACCAGTATATCGGTTATTACGCCGACTGTGGACCGCCATTTAACGATCCGTGGGCGCCATGCAGTGGCAACCGAACCCTACCACTGATGTTTGCATCTAACGCCATGACACCCGCACTCTGCTTCAAACTCTGCGAACGATTCGGCACTCGGTACTTTGGAAATGAGGTAAAGCTCACGATACGATAAATGACTTGATAAACATCCCTAGCGTAGCCTATATAGCTATGGAAGCAGTGTCAGTCATTTATTGTGATCTATACTCAGTTCCATAAATAAGTGTGCACTTTTTTTCGTTTTATTTCTACCCTCATCTCTCACTAAAATAAATGAGTTTGGTATTATAGTGTCGCTTATAGTCTCAAGAACGTGTCAGACAATAAAAATTTGGGCACCGAGACAGTTTGAGTTTGTTTTTCTAAAGTTAAATGAAGGTGGTATGAAAATAAAAGTTGCAAAAGTACACAAATCGGGTCAAAATAAAGTTTTGGTTATCATTTATTTAATACCGATCGATATTTAATTGAATCTTTTTTATTACCAGAAACAATGTTGAAGTTCTTTCCTGGCCACGATTGGCACTGGATTTGGATCTGATTGAACATGTGTGGGTCATTAAGCTAGGAACGTTCCATCACTGCTAAACATCAGCTATATCCAGGATTTTGTCATTGCTCTCACTCGGGAATGAAATTACATTCCTGTTGTAGTGATATTGCGGGTTTTGAGCTCTCGGCGACCGTCACATACTCGCTTGCATCGACAGCATTGGTGGCCATAAAATATTTTCAAAAAAGACTCCAATTCACTTAATCTAAACAAAATTTGAATGTACATAACCAATTTTTTTGTACTTTTGCAACTTTTATTTTTATACCACCTGTATTTAATCTAAGAAAAATAAACCCAAACTGTCCTTTTGACAAAATTTTAGGGGTATGCCATTTTCTTAGAACTCTTAGCTACATTATGATAGCAAACCGTATTATTTTTTGTCGAGAATCAAAGGAGAAATGAAACAAAATAAAGTGCACACTTATTTATGGAACTGAGTATATATAAAATCGAATCGTACGCGATGAGATGCGGCGAAGAAAACTTGTACCTGTGGGCTCGTGTTTTTTCATTCGCACCTCATTCCATTCTCGTTAAATAATTTTCATATAACATTTCTTCGGTTCGATAATTTCTATATCGTCGCTTTTCATCGAGAACCTCGTAAATGCAGATTTTTGTAAGATGCAGTAACAAGGTTTTCGTTGAAAAAAAAGCGACGACATTGTATGACAGTGAATGGTATAACCATTTTTGAAGGAGGTGATAAAAATGCTACCAAAATTCTAACCAGAAATAAGTTCACAATACCCCATATTTTGATTTTACCATTGGCAGGCGGGGTATTCTGCAGAGAATCGTTTCTCACATTGACAACTGCATCGATTAGAATTTGCTTTAAAGAGTGGTCATCTATTTCGGAAAGTAATGAATATCTGATAATTTACCGTCACTTTTGTAAACCTTTCAAAAATGCATTAATCAAAATGGCATGTTGGAATTTTTGACAGTATATAAACGTTTATATAGTCCTAAATGCATACTGCTCTTAGAAACCGACCGCCCGATTAATCTAACGTATTGCCAAAGTCTCAATTTAAACGCCGAAGATTTTACTTAATATAAAATGTCTTTTTCAGGCATGGAAATATTGCTTATGTGGGTTGGTCTACGATAAGTTCGGAACAACCAACAACATGAATACGACGTGCAATGGCGATGTCAGTCAAATATGTGGCGGACTAAGAGCTCTTAGTGTTTATGAAAGTATGATAAAGAACTAAACCTCGCAACTACAGCTTGATTAGATAACAAAAAACTACCGACAATCAGCAGTGTCACCATTCCCCTAGATTTGTTCTGCGCTACCATGGGCGGATCTAGAGGGGGGGGGGGGGGGGGGTCCGGACCTCCCCCCCCGGCATTGGCCGAAAATTAAATTTTGACTATATATATAAATTTTGTGTAACGTTACATATTTATTACAGTTTAAGCCATAATTTGGGCTTTGACCCCCCTGGAAAAAAATCTTGGGCTTAGACCCCCCTGGAAAAAATCCCGGATCCGCCCTTGGCTTCTAAATACATATTTCCTATCTTCCTCTGTTATGCATTCTGCAACTCTGCAACTCATTCCAAACAGATCTAGAATTGTGCCACTTCTTAAATAATTAAACAAACGACAATCCATAAAGAAATTATTGAAGAAAAAACCTATATTCGATATTTGTTATATACCTCTAATGTATTTCCGTATCTCAATGTTAATTTTTTTTGTAAATGTTGAAGAAAAATGTACCCAATGCAAAATCCAGAGAAACCAATACCCTGCAGAAAGAGAAATCTGCGTCCATGTTGGTGAAATGACGAGTCTCACAGAAGAAAAAAAACTACAATCTACTCCCAAAAGAACGTTAAAAAAGAAACACCCCAATGAACCAACATACAAAATAAACAGAGATAAGAAAAAAACATTTTGGAAATGACTAATTTGTTTGTGACATACAATTTCTTAATTTCTATTTTAGGAAATGGAGACATTGCTCATCATGAGTTTTACCGAAACTCATTTTAGGGACTATAACTGTGAAGCATTTTCAATCGGATTAGATTGAACGGGGCTAAATGGAGGCAGTCGAAGCAGCAAACCACGGATTTCTAGCATTTTTTGCCTAGGCTACCATTTATTAACCCGATAACCCATGTACCAAGGATAGATTATGGTCTTCTATCACTTCTTTATAAAATTAAAACGACTTTTAAATAACCGTATATCTCCAGAGATTGACCTGACATGCTGAAATGACGAAGTCGATCTTTGGTTTGTTACTCTTTAGTATAATTATAATCTACAAAATGGTTATGTCTCAAAGTGCAAGAATTAATATGCAGACACATAAATATTTCAATAGTCCAATTAAGCTATTTTCATTTTTAAAGGTGCATTTAAAATAGGGATCTAGACCGCATAGATAGAATGGTTCATTCAGCAATGACTGAAATGCATCAAAACTTGATATGAACAATATTATTTTTCTCTATTTCTATAATATATACAAGAAAATTAGTTAGAATAATAAACGAAGCATTAATGATATAAAATGCGTGTGGACAGAAATTGTTTCAGGCCGTCGAAAACTCTACTTTTTTACCATTTAGAGTTTAAAAAATACCGGTTCCATTATTTATATAGCGATTTAATCTCAATGTGGAAATATTATTTTTTCTTGTTTGTTATATCAAAATTTTAACGCAAAATAATGAAACGTAAGAAAGATCTTCAAATTTGTTCGTGTGGACAGAATTTTTATAAACGTAAACTTTTTTAATTGGCGTAGCCTAGAAAGTAATCTGTTTAGCGCATTTTAAGACGAAAATAAAACTTATCAAATTGGAGTTAAATCTTAAGAAGTGCAAAATACCGAAATAGTGAAGTCTTTCTTAAAACATTGCCTTGTCTTTTTAAATCACATTAGTTTGTACAGAAAGTAAGCATTAATAGTCCAACACAACCGTCTACGTAAAAACTCCAACGTCACGCACTTATTAGAATAATGACGTTCGCTAGTTTGACGTTACATTTAGTTCCCCAATACCGTGCGCGACGTCTTATATGTCTTTTCCAATTCTGTGGGCTTCAAAGTCGGCAGAGATTTCACAGGGTCATTGTCGTCGTGAGTCAACTTGATGGATTTTTTCTTGTTTACATCATGCATATATGTACATTCCAACAGTAAATAGCCAATTGCCGACAAAACATCTCATATACTATAATTGATGGCTACTTTCGATTAGACAACCATGTAACAAAACATTGGAATAGAATTGACAAGAATAGGACATGAGCAACTTTTATCAGTGGCTCTGTCTCTCTCGCGTGGCTCTGTCTAGAACTGCTTGTTTAAGATAGAGACAGAGTCAGCTGACAGAGACAGGGCCACTGATTTCCAAAACAATACTGCATGTGGTGAAAAGAATTGTGGACTCGCTTTTATTCTAAATAGTAAAGGAGTGACCCCAGTTAACCTTTTGCTTCCGGGTCGTTGTACAGTAGAAAATAGTCCAAGAAATTTTTGTCTCTGCATGCAGAGGGCTGTTTGGTGTGTTAAACAATAGTTTAAATACTGTTTTCTTTGATAATTTAGTATTTTTGCATCTGCTCTTTGGCTGTATAGCATATTTTTTGCATTATTTGCAGGACTACTTTCTGCGGATGCTTCCCAAAAATGTACATGTAGTTGGGCGGCAAACAGCCATTCTAAAGTGAAAGTAAACAGTGGTCCTGTTCTTTACTGTACATCTTCCGATTTTCGTTCTCAACATATATATTTAGTACCATCAAATTGGAGCACAGAGGCATTGGATCAAGTAACCCAAGTCATGACGGCCCGCGAGTGTTGTGGAAGGTGCTGTGACAGCGGTAAGTTGACCATTTTAACATAGGCTAAAGAAGGGCAAATTCAAGCCAGTGTCTGACCTAAAACGTATCTGGGAAATAGTATTAAATAAGAGAAAATCAAATTATGATTCCTGATAAAAAAAACACAAGACTCACTCGTGCGCGCGCAGTAACACCTTTACTCACAGTGTCTCACACCTAACCCTTACTCATACCTCTTTCTCTCTCTCCCTCACTCACACCCTTACTCACCCATCTCTCTCAAACCCTCTCTCACTCCCTCACTCACACCCTTACCCTCTCTTACTCCCTCACTCACACCCTTACTCTCTCTCTCTCTCACTTACACCCTTACTCACCCGACTCTCTCATTCACAACACCGTTACTCACCCCTCTCTCTCTCACACACCCTTACTCACCCCTAACTCTCTCACTCAACTTGTCGCTTACAGTTACTCACATTTTCTCTACCACACTTAATCTCACGGCCTCACTCTCACACCCTCACTTAAAGTTTCACTGACACACTTTCCCCCACCCTTACTCACAATATCACGCCCTCACTTGATCATACCTTCACTCACCGTATCTTACCTCCACACACTCACGGTCATGTGCTTTTTTCTTTACCCAAACCGTGTGAATTTAGACTGCAGACAGAAAAAGAAAACATATGGGTTAAAGAAGAAAAGATCCACGACGACGATTTTTTCTTCTTTTGACCTAATGTTTTCCTAGACTGGAGAAAATTAAAAACACACAAAGAGTCATGCAATTTCACTCCTCTCTGTCATAGGCCTATTTTCGCAAGCCAAGAGAACTTTCTCCAAGTTGTTGCACTAGAATGTTACAAGACAAAAAGGGAGAGAAAGTACTCCTGGCCTGCGGAAATGTCCACTAGCAAGCAAACGCTCTTTTTCTACTATGTCTACACTACCATAGCATTGTACCCCACCCACCCTGCGGGAACAACGAATAGAAGTTCCCAAAAATGAATAAGCATCAACTGTGCCTATTGTAATGTAGCATTTAGCTATATCGTTGATGAAAAAATATAGTTTTTTATTTTGTAATAAATTAACTTTAGACAAGGTTAAGTCATTAGTTATCCCGATTTTTTATTGAAGCATCTAAGTACAGTAGTTTTGGCATAGACAATTAAACTAAAGCAATCGTGCCATTCGCCAGCTGTGTTCAACGATAAAAATCTTTGATTTATTTAATATTTATGAATTTCGATATGACCATTTTTCATAAAAATAACCGGAAACAGTAATCCCATAATTTATTGAATTGAAAAGCCCTCATTCGCACCTTTTTGTATAGCTTGCCGGCATAGCCGTGAGGGCTAAGCAGTTGATTTGTGACACAACAAGTCCTTCTAGATTTGAAACACATCCGTGTCGCAGCAGCCGCGTATACATTGTACTTAAATGATGAAAATTTTCATATTTTTTTCTTTTTTTCCTTTTGTTATTGCCCCCCCCCCTTTAAAAAAAAAAAAAAAAAAAAAAAAAAAAAAAAAAAAAAAAAAAGAGCGTTCCTTTTATCTCTGATATCTAAATTGTGTTTGTTCTCATTTGCATATGATAATTTAGGATACTTTTTTAATACATTCATGTACATATTAAAGATGTTTGGAAGAACAAAGAGGTAAAAGAAGAAAATGCTGATGAACATTGAACAGTATGTTCTTCTTTTCTCTCAATATTTTTCGTGTTGAATTGCGCGCCAATGATATCTTTCAAAATTTCTATTGTCGTCTGCAGCTGTTTTTTTTTCTATTTTGGCGGATTATGGCTAGTTCTTTATCACGGTGTATAATCACGTGACTCAGAATTTCCGATAATCTTCAATATCTTTTTTAATACTTGACCAATTTGAATTCGGTTGGAAGCAGAGAAGGTGAGAAAATGCCAGGAATAAGCTCGACGTGTTGGATTTTTGAAAAATCAACTGATAAAAAAGTTATTGAAGATAAACCAAAATTTTGGTTTATCTTCAATAACTTTTTATCAGTTGATTTTTCAAAGATCAACCACGTCCATCTAATGCGTGACGTCTGTCCACATTCTCTGCTTCAAATCGAATTCTATTCGGTCCAGTATTTACAAAGTTATTGAAGATTTTCTGAAAATATTGTATCACGTGATTATCCACCGTGTTTAAGTAAGACCTTGCTGTGATAAAAATCTGCGTAAAAGCTTTAAATGTGCAGATACATCAATAAATCATTTTACTTTTTACCCTTTCCCCCAAAAGCACTGGGTTTGAAGTCTCTTATTACGAATCAATTGGCTGTAAAAATATTTTGTAAATAAATAGACCCCTATTTACAATTATGGAAAACTGTCTAGGACCAGCTAAACTGCAATTAACCAACATTTGACTTTCATTTAATATCAACAAAATCTTCTACTTATGGACATCAAGCGTTATTCTTTGGGGAAAGCATTTAATGAAGTAAATCACAGTCGCAATTAGTCTTTAAACGTAAGACAAGCTTAATATTTCTCTGAAAGTGAAAATCGAATAAACTTGGAATAATTTGTATTCGACGTGAAGTTTGTCTGTACCTTCGTGTTTGTTTTTACGTTTGTTTGTTTTTGTATATTTTTTTTTCTTTTTGAATGCCAATGGGTAACTTTCGCTACAACGGTGGATAATCACGTGTCTCAGAGTTTCAGAAAATCTTCTGCAAATTTGTAGCATTTGTTACCAACACTAAATGTCGTTTGGTCGTAATGGTTGTTCATTCATACAATTCCTTTAGAAGGATAAGCTGAAATTCCTTAATATTTCTTTTATTTTTCATTATGCATTTTTATATTAAGGCTATATATGATAATTAATATAAATCTTCTTTTCAACCACTAGTGCCGTCTATTTAACAACTCATGATGTTTACAAAAGTACTAAATGTTGGAAACGCTCTCCTAATTTTCGGCACACTAATAATAACATGTGATGCTCTGAACAGACATTTCAACGCACATTCACAAATCGATGCGAAATATTGCATGCACCATAAATTCACGCATTCCGGGGTGGGCACAATACAGTGTACCACAATGTGCGTGAAATCAGATGGGTGTCGAGCTGTAGTGTTTAACGCGTCCACCAAGACATGTTTAGGATGCGGCTACGTTATGGATGTTTTTTATGCGGATCAGTATGAAAAACCAGTGAACATTTCAAGTGGGTCCGCTCTCTATACGCGTAAGTAGAAACCGGTTACGTAATATCTCCCCCAATGTTCTTTTACCCTCTGTCTGTGCTATTGTGTCCCTCAATACACCTTTGCTAATTTTCGTTATTATAACTAGAGGGCTTAACCATTTTATGACTTTTTGGTGGCGTCGTTGCTTCGAACTTGTCACTTACTTTTTAGAAGTGTAAATTTGTTTGATGTGGTGAATACAGACACAACCTGACTTTGAAATATGTATTTTTGACATGTTTCGGCCATAATGTAGACATGGAATCGTGTTTGTGACCTGGGACCCTATTCAGTCTTCACCAATCTTAATTTTCTAAATCAATTGTCATAAGAGAGTTTGCATAACAAGCCACCTGATTGGAAGAGACGTTGTGTGATTTCAAAGAAATTCCTGGATTTAGACAGGCTGCTGAATAGCGGCCCAGGCCTTAGCCCTTTCCCAAACAAGACCTGGTTTTGACGTCCCTAATAGAAAAGGCCAGGGAAAACATCATACTATAATTTGAGCAACGTTTGTCTGTTTGTCTGTTTGTCTGTTTGTCTGTTTGTCTGTTTGTCTGTTTGTTCCCCTACTCCTCCCAGGTCCTTGGGCCGATCTTCACCAAACTTGGAGGGAAGGTGGAGGGCGGCCCCGGATATTAGCTTGAGGGGTTCATTTTTTGAAAGGTCAAGGTCATCGAGGTCAAAGGTCAAATTTATCGTTTTTACGGGTCACGGGACGGGATTGCTTAGTTACGGGACGGGATTGCTTACGGGTTACGGGACGGGATTAGGTGGAGTGCAGCCCCGGATATGTCAAGGTCATCGAGGTCAAAGGTCAGCCCCGGATAGGTCAAGGTCATCGAGGTCAAAGGTCAAATTTCGAGACGGGTAAAATTGCTAGTTTAGACAAAAGAAGAAACTGCTGATAACCAGCAGTTTCTCCTTTTGTCTCAATATTTTCTTTGTCATATTTTACTCAAATCATGCCTTTATTATCATCATTTTTGTCGTCTGCAGCAGCTTTCAAATTGGATCACCCTAAAATTTTGTCGTTTGGGAAAGGGTTAAAGCTGTAACCAAGGATAGTAACAATCATGACATTGGTACCGAATACGGACAAATTTGCCCCGCTTCAGGTACTAGACATTTTGCAATAGCTTCTAATTTTTGTGTCAATTTTCAAGCGTTTGTAGCATGTACCCTGCCTTATTGAGATCTTTCCCCAGATATATGACTTATTCGAGGACTCCTTATACTTTTTTTCAAAAATTGTTCCCAACTGTAGAAAAAACAACAAAAAATTAAGATCGTTGTTCTTGTCGGTTTGGAAAGTACAATGAGTTCTTTAATAAGCCATACATCCGAGGAAATAGCTCTGTAATATGGGGGGGGGGGGGGGTACATGCAACAAACCGCTTGAAAATTGACTCAGAATTAAGAAAGTAATTGCAAAAATTCTTACCTGAAACGGAGCTAATTTGACCTTAATTGTTATCATTTTGCTTTCTGGTCGGTTTGGACAATACTTTGTGAAAAGTTAGAAGAGTTTTCTTATAAGTCATGTACTTGATGAAAGAGCTGAATAGGGCGGGGTAATGCAACAAAACTTTTGAAAATTGATGCAAAATAAGAAAGTTATTACAAAATATCTTACCAGAATCGAGATCATTTTGTCCGTATTCATTATCCATCCCATGATGCACAATCTCCGTCGTGAATATGCATACATTTTTTTTCAGCTGCATTATCAAGCTACCAGTATATCGGTTATTACGCGGACTGTGGACCCT
This sequence comes from Fragum sueziense, assembly GCA_963680895.1. Classification (NCBI taxonomy): domain Eukaryota; kingdom Metazoa; phylum Mollusca; class Bivalvia; order Cardiida; family Cardiidae; genus Fragum; species Fragum sueziense. Next base: position 53,775,399 of record OY804598.1, on the reverse strand, counting down.
ACGGTGATCCTGCGACTTCATGTGATAGCGGCAACCGAACTCTACCACTTTTGGTTTATGACGCAGCCATGACGCCAGCATTCTGCTTCCAATACTGCGAACAATACGGCACTCGGTACTTTGGAAATGAGGTATAGAATTGGGTCGTTTGCACTAAGCACTCCAGAGTTTCCTAATTCTAAATTACATAATAAGACATCTGATTGGACGGGACGTACGTCTCGGCCAATCAGATGGCTTGTTATGTAAGTTTAGAATTAGACTGGACTGTACTATGAGCACTGCAAATAATACGGTACTCGGTACTTTGGAAATGAGGTATAGAATGGGATCGTATGCATCAAAAATTCTAACTAAACACGTTTTCCAATTCTAAATTACATAATAAGACATCTAATTCATCGAAACGTACGTTTCGGCCAATCAGACGGCTTGTTATGTAAGTTAATAATTAGATTTGACTGTACTATGAGCACTGCGAACAATATGGTACTCGGTCCTTTGGAAATTAGGTATTTACGAGTAGAAACGATTTAAATTCTTGTACTAAAGGCCTGGTCACATACACGATTTCGCATCCACATCACGGCCGAAGCACGTCATAAGATGATAAGCTCTACAGCATAAGTTTTGACACGAAATGTACGTAATGTGGACGTGGAATTGTATGTTACAATGCCTTAAAACGTTGGGTTTGTCGGATACATCGAAACACTTAGATCAAATTATTTGTGACTAAATTTTTACAATTGTAACGGTTCTTGTCAAATTTGGATACTAAAGAATTAACATTTTAACATCAACATTGCTAAATTCAAAATATAAGTTATGCCTATATGAATATTGTATCAGACAGGAATAAATGGAAATAGAATAGGGAACGATTTTATCCAGGTTACAGTGACGTAATTTCGGAAAAACAATAGCATCTCCGTATGTGTTATAATAAAATCTCGTAACTATAATAGATTCGCTATTAAACGAGAATAATTTCAGTTGTTTTGATAAAGCAATTCAACTGTAAAAATTCTCGTTTAATTGTGAATCTATTATACGGCTTGATTCAAGCCGTAGTTACGAGATTTTATAACAACACTTACGGTTTATGAAAACATAACGGCAATCCCAGTCTATTTTTAGCGAAAAAATGTCATTATAAAGTTGTTCACCAGCATTGATATTTCAGAAATAAGAGACAAATTGCTCGGCCGAGAATTTTTTTCCTTTGCCTACTATATTTTACCTTTTTACAGTCCTAAATGTACACCACTCTTAACAAACGATTGATCAGTTATCCCATTCAAACACAATGACTATTATAAATTGACTCCATGCAAATGATAATGGCATTAGAAAACATTGTGGAACGGGAAGGAATTGTTTGAACGTGTTTCATGTATTATCTTTCAAATTGGACCAGTCTGAAATTTTGTCGTTTGGTAATGGGTTTATCTGCCATATTGTGGATTTCGACGTTGAAATCTTTTTATTTTCGACCCTTTCAGGCATGGTACTATTGTTTATGTGGACTGGTCTACGACAAGTTCGGAACAACCAACAGCCCGAATACGACGTGCAGTGGCAATCACACACAAATATGTGGCGGACAGAGATCTCTAAGTGTATACGAAAGTTCCATAAAGGACTAGGGGAGACCGGGGTACTCTGGGACAATGGGGATATTGCATACTTTGAATGCTCTGATTTTACCCATACTTGCACATATGATTACTTTTATCAAGCCTCACCACCCACAAACTTTTTTAAGCAGCAAGGTAATAAAAGCAATTTTAATGAGTGAAAATCTATTTTTCATAACTAGAGGTAGCTTTGTGAAAAAAATAAATTTTGTCTCCAAATTCTTAGGTTATAAGCTCCAGCTTATACTTCACCAGCTTAATATAATCAGTATCAAAGGAACTTTCCTTTGCAATAGAGAGAACATATTGAATGTGATTCCATTTTCAGTTGTATCACATCAAAGTTGGTAGGGGGTGGTCGGGGTACTCTGGGACAGTGGCCTCGGGGTACTCTGGGACTATATGTTTCATGGGGCAAATTTAGAGCAGGAAAAAAAAACTTTAGTTTTACCATGATTTGAGTTTCTATTTCAGCTTATTTATCATAAAGTAGCAAAAGTTAGGCACTTATTTGATGACAGCTGCTTAAAAACAAAAAAATCAGCTTTTAGTATAAATATCATACTGTAAACCTGTTATGGTGTTCTTTCCATTGATATGTGAACAGGTTTAGTATAACTGAATTAATCGTTTGAAGTTAAATTATGTTTCTTTACATGTTTTTTTTCTAACATATGCTAAAAATTTACCAACCAATAGATCGATAGAAAAACAATATTAAAATTTTTTATAGTATGTGAAGCCTATCCCAGAGTACCCCTAATGGTGTCCCAGAGTACCCCATACATGGGGTACTCTGGGACACTTTTTTGGTAAATTTCAAACCAATATATCTCACTAAATAAGAACAATAGAGGAAAACAAAAATGCCCAGTGCAAAAGCCGTTCAATAAGCTACCATTTAACACTTAGACATTTGGGATAATATTTATATTTACCTCACCAGTAAGGAAAAAGTGATTTTTGTCCCAGAGTACCCCAGTCTCCCCTAAATATCGTCGCTTTCCAACCAAAATCTCGTATCCACAGCTTGTTCTTAGGTGCAGATACGAGGTTTTCGTTGAAAAGCATCGATATATATCAGAGAAAAGGGGGCTCTTTACAGTCAAAACCGCGCATGTGCAGTAATGATGTCATCGTTCTAATTTCAAAATAACATTTTATCTAAATTTAGACTAGTGGCCAATTCGAATGACCAACGTTTTTCATCTCGGAAACTTTTAGAAATGTACCACGTACATCCCTAATAGAAACCGCCTAGGGAAATACTCAGACAAAAGAAGAACTTGATTGAAATGTTTCCATGCTTTAAGTAAAGTAAAAAAAAAACCGTCTGACCTAAGACCATGTAACCTTACACAAATGTGGCCCTTGGTCGAAGGAGGTTCCCTATTGGTCCTGGGTGACATAAGTCAAGGGTAAGGGTCTTTATCGAACTTGGTTGAACCCCTTCCCAAACACGACCAGCTTTTGACGTCCCTTAAATGAAATGCTTTGGAAAACATTGAGACAAAAGACGAAATTGCTGATGATCAGCAATTTCTTCTTTTGTCTCTATAATTTCTAAGCTATATTGTGCATAAATTTTATTTTTATTAACATTGATTTTATAATCTGTAGAAGTTTTCAAATTGGATTACCCTAAAATTTTGTCGTTTGGGAAACGGGTAAAGTCTATTTCCATACTCCAACTGAAGAACCTCTTCACGGATATCATTATTATGGGACATTTGTCCGCTTTGCAACAGTTTTAGATGATTCCTTTATTGAGACTGGCATTAAATATTAAAAGTAGCAGAGAGAAACAAATATATTTTGAAGATAAGGAAATAAGTGCATGGTGCAGATGAGTGACATTGCATGCATTAGTGCAGTGCATATTGTCACGGTGGATAATCGAGTGATACCATACTTTCAGAAAATCTTCAAAATTTATTTTCATACTGGGGTGATGGATTTTTGACAAATCAACAGATAAAAACTTTATTGAAAATCAACCAAAATTTTAATTGATCTTCAAATACATTTTTATCAGCTGCTTTTTTCAAAAGTCCACCACATCCATCTAATATAACTTCTCTGCTTCCAACCGAATTCAAATCGACCCAGTATTAACACAAGAGCCGTCAGAGACGGACAATGCTCCCCGATTAAGGCATTGTCACAGTAAATGTATGCTATGCAGAGGTAAGATTAAGGTAACAAACGTTAAGCCCCCTTTTTCCATGACATACTTTTTATACGCAAATTTCAAGTAGTTTATTGTCAAAGGCATCTGATTTGCTACTCAAATATTAAATTTCATCAAATTCTGACCATTAGACTAGGAGAAATTAGAGAAAAACTGTATTTTACCTTAAGTCCCCTTTTCCCATGACGAGGCCTCAAATCCAAAAACTGGGAAAAGTACATCGGCATTATGTCATAGGGAGTTCACATGGTAAGTTTCATTTAATTTGGCGCAAGGGTTATAGAGAAATCGTTTCGGACGGACAGACGGACAGACAAAGCGGCGACTATATGCTCTCCCTTCGGGGAGCATAAAAAAATATAGAAGATTTTCTGAAATGCTGGATGATTTGATTATCCACCGCGATTGTTCTCTCCAAAAAGTGTCATTTAGCTTGGTTTTGGAGTAGGAGCATTTCGTCAGTTTTCACTGGAAACCTCGTAACTGCAGCTTAAAACAAGCTGTAGTTACGATGTTTTCGTTTAATAGCGACGATTTATAGCTATTGATACAATCCTGTTTCAAGACCATTATGTGCCCAAATGGAGTCTAGGTTTAGATCTGTCTGCTTGACTGTGCAGGCTGATCTTAATTTATACTGTCTGAAAAAGTTTTTGTAAAAGTAGGAATATGACGGGAATATTATTAAAATTGTAAATGTGAAGTGTATGATACAAGAAATCTTTGAATAATTGAAATGATGCAAATGGAGTTTAGATACATGTATGTCATAATGCATTTGTCTGAATTGGTTTGTAACGCTTTTATAAATCTATATGGTCATATCGTGAAGACTGGAACAACTTACCATAGATTCCTATAGTTTCTCTCACATGTAGGTCTACTATCACAACATACTTTCCAAGTATCAATCGGCTCATAAGCACAAGTTTACGATTATCAACCATTGCTGGGAGACAAATGTCGGGGCCACAAGAGAAAAATAGAATTTGGAACTTGATCAGACTTTGTGCATATGCAGGATGATCCGATCCAAGTAGACAAAACATAAGGGTGGTCCGCTTCAAAATATGCTGCATAGGCCAACATCCATGTACATGTAGTTGATAAAGGCATGATTTATGTATTATGGAGCTCAGAAAATAATTGAAGCAAGGGGAGAAAATGCTTTTTAACATTTTCTTCTGCTGTTTCAATGTTTTCGCAAGCATTTGCATAGTAAGGTGAAAACCAGGCCCCGGTTTCTCGAAAAAACTTAAGTATGTTCTCATGCTCAAATCTGAGCATCGTGCTCAAATCGCACGAAATCCTCGTGAACTTCAATTGAATACCAATCAACGTGGATTGGTATTGAATAGAAGTTGAGCATGAACTCATGAGAATATACGTAAGTTTTTTCGAGAAACCGGGGCCTGGCCTTGTTTTGGAAAGAGTTGATCCATTCTCAAACATTGCCGAGTTAAGACCAGTCTTAATTTTCGCAGTCTGATTATTGTATTTAGGTCCTCTGCACCGATTCACGCTAAAATGTTTTCAACTTCAATTAACTATATTCACATAATTGATTGCACTGTGTTAAGATTTTCAAAGTGTTGTTTATGGTGCAGGCAATACATCACTGCTTTTCTACAAATTCCTTGTAACTGCAGCTTGTTGTAAGCTGCAGTTACGACCATTTTGAAGAAAAGCGACGATATGATGCATGTAATACATGCATAATTGAAAGAAAGCAAGTGAAGTGAAGCTTAGAAGTATCGCAATCATGATAAATGTTTTTCTTTTACATTTCAAATGGTCGGAAACAATTCTTTCGTTTGATGAAAATGGCTTTCAGGACTAGCAAATTATCGCCCTATAGGCCTATCTATCCAACCATGGTTCAATGTTACGATAAATTTGTGACTAAGTGAACACTGACTAAGATCCATTATGCGTTTTTACAATTGCCGTGTGTCTGAAATGAACTTTAAGAAATCAGTATGGCTCTTGATCAGACTGTGCATATGCAAAGGCTGATCTACGTGTAAGTTTATGATGGTCTCCAAAGTCATTTCCGACCCGGTGCAACTTAAAATTAGTATCACTTGGTCCTGACCAGATTGTACTTAGGCAAAACTGATCTTAAAACTTGATTGGATAAAATTCCACAGGAGTATTTTCCCAAATCAAGGGGCCCGTATTATCAACGATCGTATGATCATTTTTTGCGCAAAACCTTGTAACAACAAACCTGATTGCCCCTATGTTAATGTTTTGAGCTCGGACCCAGAGGGACTGAGACGGGTGTTGGCTGCCCTAGGTCCGGTTTTAAATTTTATTAAAACATGAAAATAAAAATGCTCAATACTGTTTGTTTTTAATTTGTCAAGCAGGGAATTAGGATATTGAAGGATTTTGACAGAACTTTTGACTTCGACATCTTGATAGAGATTTTGAATCATTGGAATGGTAAATCTACGAGAAAATTTGTCTCGCTTCAGGTAAGACATTTTGCAATCACTTTCTTACTTCCGCGTATATTTTCACCGGTTTGTTGCATATACCCGCCTTACTAAGCTCTTTCCTCTGATGTAAGACTTACCTAAGGTAGTCTTCCCCTATGAGATTCGCTCGACGTCTGAATTATTCGGGCGACGTCGAAAACTTTCGGCGGTGGAACTCGCCACCGCCGAAAGTTTTCGACGTCGCCCGAATAGGTTCGGACATGTAACGACACAGCCCGAGAAAAAAATCCAATGTTTTATGAACTTCAAAATGGCCACATTATGTGTATTCTACCTTAAAACGTCATTGTCCTTTTTTGCAATATTTGATCCCAACTGGCCAGGAAAACTACAAAAAATCAGATCCTTTTTGTGGTAGGTTGGGGTCAATTTTAGGAAAAAGTATGAGCTCTCAAATGAGTCGTACGTCTGAGGAAAGAGCTCAGTAACGTGGGGTGCATGAAACAAACCGCTTGAAAATTGACTCATAGATATGTTTTTGCACAATTTCTTACCTGAAGCGTGGCTACTTTGGCCGTAGTTGTTATCATTTCGTTTTCTGGTCGGTTGAGATCAATGTTTTGAAAAAGTAAACGGATTCCTTAAATAATTCATATGTCTGAAAAAAGAGCTCGGTAAGGCGGGGGTACCATCTTCGCAAGCCAAGGGTGACATCTACCACGTAACGTCGTTTCTGTATTCACCCTTGGCGTATTTAGTCCGATTTTCTTGGTCTCCTGGAAAGAGTTTTCATTGGTTCCAGCGAGGTCTCGCTGGAACCAATCAGATTGTCGACTGATACATTTGTTATGAGTAACCAAATCATGACAACGGGCGGGAAAAAGCATTGCATTTGCAACTCAAAAACACGAAGATGGGCGATTTTTCCTAAGAATTTCACTGCAATAGACAGGAATTCCTTAACTTTAATCGACGAACTATTATACTTTCGACAATTCGACCAAAAAAGCAGCTAACTTTTACATAATCCGCATAACGTATGACGCGAAAGACAACGCGCGTTAATGACGTCATCAATAATGGACGTAAACAACCAACAGAACAACCGCTAGGCGGCGCTTCGCGATTTCAAGAAAATCGGACTAAATCCGCCAAGGGTGAATACAAACGTAGGTGGGTTCAACCTTGGCTAGCGAAGATGCGGGGGTACATGCAACAAACCTTTTGAAAATTGACGGAGAATTAAAAAAGTTACAAAATATTTTATCAGAATCGAGATTATTTTGTCCGTAGTGGTTATCCACCCGAAGATGCATAATCTCCACCGTCGACATATCGAGTGCAATTGCTTAAAGTGACATTTCACATTTATTCCATTTTTTTAAAAGTGTGTCTTGATGCAAAGATTGTTAATTCTAATGCGTAGAAATGCTATCAGTTTACCTTTCTATCTATATTTATAAACGAAACATACGCCTTTCAAGTTGAGACAGAATTGACAAATTCTATATAAATCTGAACTGTTGTCCACAACAATTTGTTTAATTTTAGCACAAAAATATATATTTCTCGTAAACGGTTCAATATTTTGGCTTGAAATATTCAGAATTTTATAAGAAAAGGTGCTCTTTTGAATAGAATAAAAGTAAAATGTATGTAAAAACAATTGTGAAATGTCACTTTAACTTAGTAATGTTTGTGAACCAAAAAATTAGCAAAATAATTCTGTCATAAGCTTCATGAAGATATAAAATCGCTACATTTCCACAAAAACCTCGTAACTGCAGCTTGTTTAAGCTGCAGTTACGAAGTTTTTATTGAAATGCTACGAAAAGATATAATGATACGAGATCCATTTTTAATGGGACTTTTCCACCGTTCTCATTGGGACTTCTTAAAAAATCTAAATGGCGGACTATTTGTCTCGCAAACTGATAAACCGATAAAATATAATGGATGTATGAATTATAAAGCAGAAAAAGCAGAAAACATTTCATAAATTACAGAATGTTCTTATCTGTTATACTTTGGAAAAATGTTGACGGATGAAATCAAACCCGAGAGGGGTGAGAACCCCACCAAAATCTCAAAATAAATGTAATAGGAGTTTGCACATATAATTATATATCTGTAGTAAACTCTGATTAAACAATCTTCAGATTAGTTCAATAGGGAACGATTTTTCTCAGCTAACCGTGACGTGTTTCGGACAAACAATAGTATTTCGTAGGTATCATTATAAAGCCTCGTAACTACGCCATGATTCAACCCGTAGTATTGTTTGACCAAATTTGCCTGAGACTCATCGTTTTCCGTAAGCGTATTCCGACATTCATCGGCGTATTCGCTAGTTTCCGCGTGTTTATACCCTGCGCTGTGAAAAATGTTAACTTTATTTCTTCAAAATTTCACAGAACGAAGAACTAGCCTAGTGGAAAGACGATGGACTCTCAATTACAGAGACTCAAGTTCAAATCCAGCATTTTACTGATGAAACTTTTGTTAAGCCTTTTTTCTTTCTTTTTTCCCTATGAAATGGAATAGATCTGCTTAATTAATGTTTTAATTTATTGATTGATGAAATACTCATTTTTTTAATGTTCACAATAATTCTAGTTCACTAAATATCTTTTCCCTTTTTATCACAATCTTAATTCGTTCATTTATCATTTATAATCTTCTCTTGAACGTTACTGATGTGGTGGTCTCTCGCAGCTTCTCTGGAATAAAAAAAAGACATTGACCCTGCTTACTCCAATTGTATTGATCGTAAAGCGAGGAAAAAGGTTCTGGGTCCCCCAGTTGTCTAAAAAAGTTGCAACACGTTTTATATTACCTGTATCAAAACGGTATCGACATTTATTGAATGACTAATTAAAGTGAAAGGATTCAAGTTAACTGATTGAGGTTTACAAAATGTATGCATGCATTTGAAAAAAAAAAATAAATGTTGAAAGTAAAAATATTTAAACGAAGGCGCTACTGGGATTCGAACCACGGACATATAGTTTACAGAAGAGGCGCCGTACACACCAGACCACTATTATTCGGTGGATACTGCGAAGTGTATAACAGTACTTATACAGATTATAGTCCCGATGTAGAAAATACGGAAAGACCCGAATATTAACGGAATATGCAAGGAGTCTCAGTTCAATCTGGTCAAACAATAACGAGATTTTATAACAACACCGAAAGTTTATCAAAACATAACGGTAAATACAGTCTATTCTTAGCACGAAATTAACTGCCATTAAAATTTGAATTTGAATATTTTTTTTTGTTCGGGAAGGGAAAGGCTTAATTCAATTATGTAGAAGGCGACAATCATGTTAAAGCTGGCATTTTTACAACTGTAAGATTCAAACCACCACATCACTGCTTTTCAACGAAAACCTCGTAACTGCAGCTTGTTTTAAGCTGCAGTTACTAGGTTTTCGTTGAAAAGCGACGACATGAAAAATTAGAATAGTTTTGAGATTGGTTTTGTTGTGTTTACAGTGGCATTTTTTTTAAAACTTGTGTCATAATATAGCTCACGATTATTGACCTGGCATAGCATCTCATTCGATTCATATAGGCTGCTCTGTCAGGTCATTTATCGTGAGCTACATGTATATCTTGACTGAACTATACGTTGGATTATTCTGATTTACGTTAACACTTTCCCAAACGGCAAATTTTCGACTTGTTTTCAACGTTAAAGGAGTTGCTGAAGACAAAATTCATGTTGATACATGATACATATAGAATTTGTGTAAAATAAAGCCCAGTAAAACCTTGAGCCGAGAGGAGCCGAAAGGAGAAAATGTTGATTATCCGCATTTTCTTCTTTTGCCTCAATGTTTTTCCAAGCCCTTTCTAATAGGAACGTCAAAACCAGGTCTTGTTTTAGAAAGGTTTGAAGTAGAATACTCGTATTGAGGCCATTTTGAGATTCATGAAAAATCGGATTATTTTGATTGGCGTCGTTACGTATTCAAAGCTATTCGGGCGCGGTCGTAAACATTCGGCGGTGGAGAGTTCCACCGTCGAATGTCGAATGTTTTCGACCTCACCAGAATAATTCTGACGTCGCGTGAATCGCATTAGAGGTGGACTACCTCAACTGGGATAGGACCATATATTCATTTCGATTTACCAGGAATATGGCCAATTGGTGTTGATATAACGATTTTTTAGTGTTCTAGAACTTAAATAGGGAATGATGTAATTCATAGCCTAGAAAATTTAAATGGTTGTAAAATTGTTTTAGTATGACATTAATCTGATAAAAATCAGCTTAAAAGCATATAATGTGAAATACATCAATGAATTAGTTCACTTTTTATCCTTACCCAAACAAGTTATTTTGACATTTCTCGCAGAGACAACTTTCAAACTATTGAGGGAAAAAAGAAAGAGAAGAACATCCGTATAACTGATGTACCCCTTGCACTCTCGGAATATTCTATGACATAACATGGACTATTAACCCATTACCACACAATGACTTCCTTTGACTCCCCACCAAATAATAGCCATGGAAAACATCGTGGAAAAAGAGAAGAAATTGCTTGTGACAAGCAATTCTTCATTTTCCACAATGATCTCCATCCAAAAGTACACAAAATTGAAAACTTCATTCACTTGAAATCGTCGTCTGCATTGACTTTGAATTTGGACGACCCTAAAATTGTGTCATTTGGTAATGGGTTAATGCATTTAAAACATTATTTCTGTCGCCTGAAACACTTTTGAGACAGTCTGATAATTTTTCCGTAAATAAGCAAAACATAATTGCATCAACCCGTTCCCGGGCGTGCTTTTTTGAAATAGTAAAAGTTGAAAGGAATTACATGTGATGAAATGATATTATGTACACAACATGCTCGTAAATAGGTATGTGAAATTATAGAAAACGGTGGTGCAAGAAAAATGCTGATGATCTCCATTCACCATTCTATTTATATCAACCCTTTCCCAAACGACAATTTTTTGCGGTAGTCCTATTTAAAAGCTTCTGCCGATGACAATATTGATGTTATTAAAGATGGAGTTTGTGTAGAATATAGCACACAAAACATTGAGACAAAAGGAGAAACTGCTGGTTATCAGCAGTTTCTTCTTTAGTCGCAATTTTTCCCATGCCAATTCTATTCGGGACGTAAAACCCAGGTCTTGTTTGGGAAAGGGTTAACAAAATCAATCTTTCCATATAGTGATGGCTTTTGACGCCAAGCAAGATACAAGTTTTAGGAAACATTTGAAAATTGAAGAGATTGCTTGCGTCAACTAATTTCTTCATTTTGCGCAATCTTTTCGTCCCTAAAGTAGAGAAATTATAACTTTTCATTCTTTTGAAATTGTCGAGCGCAGCCTTTGACCTTTTCTCAATCGACAAAATTTTAGGATGGTCCGATTTGCAAACAGCTGTACATTATACAAAAGGCGAAGCTTAACGTAAAATAAAGCACAAAAAACAAGAGACAAACGGAAAAAAAATATTGATTTTTAACATTTTCTTCTTTTGCTGAAATATTTCCGAGCCCTTTTCATAAGGGACGCCAAAACCAGGCCATATTTGGGAAAAAGGTAAAAGTACGCTAGACTGAATTATTCTTGGATAAGGGACAGCTTCTAAATAGGGAACGATTTTATCGAATCAATGGTGACGTAATTTCGGACAAACAGAAGTATTTCGTAAGTGTTGTAATAAAATCTCGTAACTACGGCTTGATTCAAGCCGTATTTACAAGGTTTTATAACAACACCAACGTTTTATCAAAACACACTATAAACCAAGTCTATTTTTAGCACAAAGTATATCGCTATTTGAAAAACTTGTATTCGACTGACGGTTTGGATGAGTTCGTTTGTGTCAAGGCTTTCATGTATTTAGTTCTTTGATTTTTTTTAATTATTCTTTTTTAACGGATATTTTTTTCTCAAAGGACACATTGTAAGCTGATATTGATCTAGCTCTTCTTTTTTTATTTATATTGAATTTTTCATCTTACATTTTATTCTGAATATTTTATTGTAAATGTTTTTTTAAGAACACATTAAAGTTAAATTCAAACGCGTTACATTTTAATTCATTCTTTTTCAAACGAGGCTTTTATTTGCTACATCCGATTATTCTACAAGTTTGTGCTTTTGAATGTTGACACACTATTAAAATTAATCACAGGCGGCAATCACGTGACTTTGTTTTGATATGCTTTCCTAACTTATGTTAACAAAAAAACTCGGTAGGTACACATTTTCTCAAATTCAAAATTAAATTCTTAACTCTCAGTATTGAGATACGTGCCATTCGATACGTCGTAATCTCCGGTTTATTTTGATACTAATATCTTCCCTCAACTCCATGTCAAAGCTGAGAACATTCGTGCAAACTTTTCTTAAGAAAATATATCGCGGCATTCAAAAATACTTAATACCCGTAATGTGGCCATTTTGAAATAAAGAAAACAATGGACTATTTCCGAGCGTCGCCGTTACGTATCCAAACTTATTTAGGCGCGGTCGTAAACATTCGGCGGTGGAAAATTAGACTGCCAAATGTTTTCGACGTCGCCCGAATAATTCCGACGTCGCGCGAAACTAACTGGGGGTAGACTTCCTTAAAATATTTTTGCCAATGGTCTTATTTGGCCTTTTCCTCGATGAGCCTTATTTCTATTCAAAACTCCTCGTGGAGCTATGCTTTATTAAAATTTACAGCAATGGATCTTTAATTTACATTTTTAAACTAGAAAAAAAAAACATACTAAAAATCCGATATCATTTGTTTAACATACAAAAACAGGCTCGTAGGAAACAATGCTGTAGGGGCGGGGCTCAAGCCCCTGTCCAGTGTCTGAATATTGAAGAGGCTATATTGGATATTTCCAAAGATTTAAGTATAAAATAAGAGAATTTCGACATTTTGAGCGAACTGGGAGGTGGGGGCCTCTGTGGGCAAAGAAAATATTGATGGCATGCAATAGAAATGAGCCAGGATCTGGAAAAACGTCCCTTAAGGCTTTTGAGCCCAACATAGATCCAGATCAGCCTGTGCATACGCACAGTCTGATCAGGATCCACATTGTTCTCTAATAGCTTCTTAGTGACCTGTAGTAACTTAAAGAGAACAGCATGGATTCATATTGGACTGCATTTGACAACACGCAGATCTTGATACACAAATTTTAAAAATGCCATAAGGGACGTTTTTCCAGATCTCGGCTCAAATAGATATTCCAACTCCAAAGTGCTTAATACTCATAAATATGACATATTTCTTTTCTTTTTTCAAGCACGAAGGTCGTCGACTCTACACAAAATGTCACATTGTGTTGTAAAAGGAACATATTTTGAATTCGTTCTGGCTATTTTCGGCGCACTAACACTTTCATGTGCAGCCACGAACAGACAATATACGTACAACGCACATGCACAAATCGAGGCGAAATATTGTCTGCACCATAAATTCACTCACCCTGGTGTAAGCATAATACAATGTGCCGCAAGGTGCGTGAGCTGGGAAGGGTGTAGAGCTACGGTATTTTCGTCGTCGACTCAGACGTGTTTAGGGTGCGGCTACGTTATGGATGTTTATTATGCGGATCAGTATGATGTACCAGTGAACACTTCGAGTGGATCCGTGCCATATACGCGTGAGTACCAGCAAAATACCTAGACTCTCTTTCTCTTTTCCTCCCTGTTCCCGTCTACCCCAATTCGATGGCTCAGTGCGAAACGGTTGTAACTGCCTATAATGTTTATAGGCAGTTACAACCGTCTCTATGCTGAGCCATCGATTTGGTCTTTCAAGACATAGGAGATCTGCATGTTATGATCATCCACACGTCGCATAGCTCACGAATAATGACCGGATAGAGCATATCTACATGTATCATTTAGCCAGGGTTCCATCTGCCAGGTCATTTATCGTGAGTTATGCTTATCACTCAAATTTGTCAATAAAGGTCATGTCCAATGCGTTCACGCGTTGTGCTATATATAGACCTACTCAAACATTAATATTCTACAACATAAATTCTGACGGATCTTGCTCGTCATTTAAATTAAAAAAGAATATATTGTCTTTATTTGTCAAAAGTTGTCATGTACTTTTAAAGCTTCAGCTATGCATATTGCCAAATTGCGAAAAACCGAAAAAAAAAAAAAAAAAAAAAAAAAAAAAAAAAAAAAAAAAAAAAAAAAAACCTCATACAAGCAAACCAAACATTCTTTTTCATAGAAATATAAAACTTTTGAGCTGCCCACCATTAAATCAGTAAGAGAAGGTGGTTGAAACAAAAGTTTAAAGCAAATCTGCGGTAAACATGAAAAGCGTTAGTAGACACATATACATCTGTTTTAATCATTTGCAAATGCGCATTTAGAAACTATAAAAGGGACACTTCATAGACAATTCAAACATCACAACTTCATGGAAGAAGTCCGTTCTTTTTCAGAAAGATAGTTTACCGAGTCAATTTATTTCTCCCTCTTTTCTCTCCAGAAAATGCGATGCACTACACAAAAATGGAGGCTCGGGCTAAATGCATGAACTATGATACCTTTAAACCCTTAGATTGTTGTCGAGCGTACAGCGAGTAGCCTGGTTTTGACCTCGCTTCGGGATAATTTTGCACGAAATTGCGAAATAAAAAGTTTGGTTTTTATTTTGCTTTTGGGTCTTACTTATATCATTAAATAAGTGCATACGAAGTTTGAAAATGTTATAAATTTTGAAATAAGATCCAAACCTGCATAAGAGCAGCTTTAAACGCCGGTGATTTTTGTATCATAATATTGATTTTTTATGAGATTTACGCCCACGGAGTGTAGGTTGTTGTAGCATGCCTATGCAACCTACATCATGTGGTCATACAAAACAGAACTAGAAAAAAGGCAGGAAACAAGCTATGAACAGTGAACATACTATCCAGTTAACCGTGACGTAATTTCGGACAAACAATTGTATGTACGTAGGTGTTGTTATAAAATCTAGTACATATGCCGTAGGTACGAGATTTCATAACAACACCGACAGTTCATCAACACATAACCGTAAACGAGGTCTATTTTCAGTACAAAATTCATAGCCATTATAGTAGGTCTGTGCTTCTTGTGATTTTAGCTGCCTTGTCAAGCTACCAGTACATCGGTTTCTACGCGGACTGTGGGCCTATTGACGATCCAGCGACGTCTTGCGATAGTGGCAACCGAACTCTACCACTCATAATTTATGACGCGGCCATGACGCCAGCATTCTGCTTCCAACACTGCGAACAATACGGTACACGGTACTTTGGAACAGAGGTATAGTTTACAATAAATGGCATGGCAGAGCATATCTAGATTTTAGATAGAGATGTTCTGACAGGTCATTTATCGTGAGGCGGGGGGGGGGTATATATAATTGGATCGTATTTACCAACCAATTCAAAATATGTTGTAAATATCGGTGCTGATACTTTCTCGGCAGTATTGTACACAAGTCATCTTTTCTAAATTATTATACTAACTTTTGTTGTCTGCAAAACTTTTAAATTGGAATATTGAAACTTATTGCCATATTGGAGAAATTTAGTGTCGACGATTTATACAACTTTACGACGTTAACCAAATTCCACACAAGATCTTATTTAGACGTCCTGCTTGCAAAAACTGGAAGAATTATTTCGTAAGAAAGCAGCAGACAATTGTTTATGTGGACTGTTGTATAATAATAAAAAGTATGGGACGACAAACAACAAATATTGCACTAGTCCAAATTCAAAGATGTTGCAGACAACAATTTCAAGTTAATGAATCTTTTGGTAGAAAACGTAGTAGGAAGTGAAGCAATGTCTTCATTTTCTACAATGTTTTCCAAAGCCTTTATCTTTTGAGGGGTCAAAATGAGTCAATGTGTGGGCATGGGTTAAGGCTATTGTTTATGTGACTCGATGTATAATACGTAGGGGTCGACAAACAGTTCGTCCTTGACGTGCCCTGGAGACCAATCTAAAATATGAGACCGACCCACCGACTTACCAACCGACCGAGTGACCGAATGAATTCCGATACCAAATTTATCAATAATATTGTTCCTACATCATTTGCAGGCAGCCGATTATTGTTTATGTGGGCTGGTGTACGGAGTCAGTATGTCTTTAAAACATGTGACCGACTGAATTTCGACGCCGAAATCTTGATTTTCTTTTTATCTTCAGGCAGCCGATTATTGTTTGTGTGGGCTAGTGTACGATAAATACGGAACGTCAAATGCTTCGACTTGGACGTGCGCTGGAGACTCATCCCAAATATGCGGTGGACCAAGAGCTCTCAGTGTGTACGAAAGTATAATACAGAACTAAATAACGTCTCTTTTCAACGCAAACCTCGTAACTGCAGTTTCAACAAGCTGCAGTTACGAGGTTTTCTCTGAAAAGCGACGATATTTATAAGGAGGATCTGGACAAAGTCCATTAGACATCGAATAATAAAAACATGAATCAATATCAACCTTAGCGAACTTATACTTTTTCAAAACAATCTATGGATTCATAATCAATACCAGGCTTTTGTTCGAACACAGTTTGGAGCGTAGGAAGGGTATAGTCCAAACGGGTAGCTATTGTTTAGTGTAGCATAATGTAATCATCTAAAGTCCCTATTCAAGGTAAAGTCTGGCATAAACAAAGAAAAGTATAGCGGACGAGAAATGACCTGGCAGAGCACTCCATTCGATTAGCATGGGCTCCTCTGCCAGGTCATTTATCGTGAGGTATAACTACATAATGTTTAAAATCACCTTAAAGGGACATTTCATTCCAATTTCAATTTTTTAAAGTATGTCTTGATACCAAGATTGATTATTCTAATGAGTATAAAAACTATTGGTTTTTTGAAGTTGTTGCCAATAAGCGAGAAACACGCATTTAAAGTTGAGACATAATCGATAAATTGCATATAAATCCGAACTGTTGTCCACAACAATTTGTTCAATTTTAACACAAAAATATAAATTTCTCGTAAACGGCGCAATATTTTGGCTCGAAATTTTCAGAATTTTCATAAGGAAATATGCTTTTTCAGATAAAAATAAAAGTAAAATTTATGACAAAAAATTCTGAAATGTCACTTTAATGTTACTACAATATTGGTTAGCCTATGTACTGGTGCCTTTGAAACGTATTTTCATTTCAATTGGCAAGCGAGTCGGCCATCTTGCTTTTGTTTAGAATTGTTGGAAATTTGGTTGGATTTTATTAAAACAATATTAATTTTTATTTCAAGATTAGACTGTAGTAAATAAGAAGATTTTTCTTCCTATCGATACCATTTCTAGATCGTAAATTGGAGTTCAAAGGTATAATATCGAGAGTTAAATTTGCGCAATATATTAGACCGCAATAGACGGGTGCTATTGAAAAAATGGCTGATTTGATAAGACTTGGCATACATAAAAATAAAAATATGTCAGGGATTATTAAAAGGACTAAGGAAGGAAGATGTCGATCATATGACAGGCTGCTAAATGTTCTATACAGTCCTATAAATTGATGTTTTTGATGCATCAAAATGGTAAAGGTTTTGGGAAACATTGTGAAAATAAAGAAATTGCTTTTGACTAAGCAGGTTTTCCATTTATCGCAATGTTTTCTGCCACATAAAGACCAACAAAAATATAACTGGATAACTTCTTCAGCAACATCTTTGAATTTGGAATTTTGCTATCTGGTAATATTTAGTTCTCTGCACCCATCCAGCTGAGCTGTTTTCAAATTCATTTTATTCATTTACAAATTGCTTGCACTTAGGATTTTCAGATTGATGCACATAGTGCAGACAATGAAAAATAATAATTATGAATAATTCAAATGACGCAAGTAGAGCTTAGAAATGTTGCAATTATATTAAATTTGCTTTTCAATTCCATTCCGATATTTCCTTTTAGTGCACATAACAGTGTAACATGCAAAGTCCCAAGGGAGAAACAAGTCTGGTCGATGCAAAGCCTAAGCTCACACCTATTTTCACCGAATGTTAATATTCCCATGTTTGTTACGATTCATCCTACATAGTCCGATGGTCAACCTTATTTGCATACTAGTATTCAATCACAAAGTTACTCTATTAGAACGCCGTTCAAACGTTTATAGTACACATGTACCAAACGTTTTCACTCGCTTGTTTTTATATGCGATCTCTTCTAATATCGCATACTCCAAGAGATTTCGTTATCCAATTGCTTGCTTTCAAATGGACAACATCAGAGAAAGCTGATACAAATTTTCATTGGCTGAAATTTAAAATTCCTGTCATTGGCAAAAAATAGAAATAACGTAATGGTGGTGAACATAATGTACAATTATTTATAGTGGCGAATATTACAGATTATTATTTTCCATCAATGTTTTCACAACACTTTTTGTGATTGATCGTCAAAACCCAAGTCGTGATTTAATTAGAGGAAGATTCATGCAATGAATAAAAACAGAGCATTATCGATTACACTGATATAGTGTTGAGTGGTGAATTCTAAAGACGATTTACAATCCTGACCGCGCGTACGAAATCCAAACGTTTTGGGTTTCCCCCGAGATTGAAATTTTGTGCTATAAATAGATATGACCAACACATAGATGGAGAATGAAGTAAAAACGGCAGGGGTTAAATGATAATGAATCATGACCCCTGCTTGGAGGGTATCACAAAGTACGTTCTACGAACATTAAATTATTGGCCCTTCCAGTAGTTTTGACCCAACACTTGTCCTGAGAAATCATGTGTAGGCCTAAGGCAACTCTATTCTTGCAATTGTCATCATCCCACCACTGCCACCAAAATAATTAATGTACACCACAGCTCGCGTGTTTTTTCCTAAAACACTCGCATATCGGGGACAAAAGAAAATTGGGTGGAAAATCGCGGTGATTTTCCATCCCGACCATTGCTTTTTTCCACTTTCAATTTCTGCCCATCAGCACGAATCGCGGTGGCGGGTGGAAAATCGCGATAATCGTGGAAATCGCCGCGATTTTGCACCCGCTGAGTAAAAACTCCAGGTATACCGGTGGTGTAAACTCACGGTGGATAATCACGTTATATACAACAATTTCAGAAAATCTTCAATAATTTTCTTAATACTGGGCCGATTTGAATCCGGTTTGAAGCAGAGAAGGTGGACAGATGTCTCGCATTAGATGGACGCGATGGATTAACGAAAGGTGAACTGATAAAAAAGTTATTGAAGATCAACCAAAAATTTGGTTGATCTTCAATGACATTTTTATCAGCTGGTTTTAAGAAGTCCACAACGTCCAGCTTATTTCTGGCATTTTCCACCTTCTCTGCTTCAAACTGAATTCAAATCGGTTAAGTATTTTAAAAAATATTGATGATTTTCTGAAAATCTGAGTCACGTGATTATACACCGTGAAACTTGTTCACGCAAATTATCGCAATTTGTGGTCGAGTGGAAAATCGCGGTGATTCCGCGGGATTTGGTGGATAAACACGCTCATCGCGGCCATCGCGCTTTCCCGCTTTTTTTTACAGAGAAGAATGGTTGAATTGAGTTTATTGGGGTTTTACGCCGTTTTCAACTACCAGGGTCATATCGCGGCGGCTGGAGCACCTACTCATGGATTCCTGTTGTTTCTCAAACCAGTACTACCACAACACCCTTACTGAGCCTCCAGCTGCTCGCCCACTTAGGTTAACGATTTCAAACCCATTGGTGGGTGACAATTTTGTCAGAAAGGGTATTAGCCGCGGCCGGGTATCGAACCCAGGACCTCTCGAATGAGGGTCAGATGCGCTACCAACTGCGCTAAGGCCGCGGCCTCAAGAATGGTTGAAGAAATCTCACAGTGGCCGGGAGTAAAAATGGAAATTGATCATGTGATGGCAGTGTGTAAATCACGGCTGGATAATCAGCATAAACCTCTTTAATAAAGGGACATAGTATTCTAATTTCATTTTTAAATTATGTCTTGATGCAAAGAACGGTTATTCTTATGCGTATAAATGCTATCGTTTTTTGAAGTTGTTATTTATAAGCGAAAGATAAGCCTTTAAAGTTGAGACAGAAATGGCAAATTACATATAAACCCGAACTGTTGTGGACAACAATTTGAATAATTTTAGCACAAAAATATGCATTTCTCGTAAACAGCGCAATATGTTAGCATGAAATTTTCATAAGTATGCTCTTTCAGATGAAAATAAAAGTAAAATTCATGAAAAAATATCGTGAAATGTCACTTTAATAATGATGTTAATACGTGACCGATTTGAAATAAACGAAGCAAAGGAGGCACCAAAAAAGCCAATGCAAATAATCTTTAAGAATCTGATAAAAAAAGGTTATTGGGGACTATCCAATAGTTTGGTTTTGCGTCAATAACGTTTTTATCTGTTGACCTGTAAAAGATCTACAACATGCATCTGTTGTCTGTTGATTTCCACATTCACGGCTTCAAACAGAATTCTAATCGGTCAAGTGTTCAAGAATAATTGCATAGTTTTGCAATTGTGGTGTCACGAGGTTCGACACCGAGAAAACTTTAACTGTTAAAACGTTGCTTGGTGAAATATTGTTATTTAAAAAAACAATTATTTTCCGAATAGAGGTCGACATTCACCACTTAGTGATTACCTACTGCCTTCACAGCCATAATTCCAACTGTAAGTTTTATCATTAAATCTTACTCTTAAAGATATTTTCTAGTTGAAACAAACCCAATTTCAAAGACTTATTGCTTAAAACACACTTGAGAGGATGAAAAATAACGTTACGACGACTGAATTCGCTGTAAACAACGTTGCAGTTACGCGCGCTTTTTATGACGTCATTTAAAGTTTTCGCCACGGAAAGGCACGTGCGTAAGATCTGAATACCTTGGCAGCGGCCAGATATCGCACATCTGTCCGCTTCTTTGAACATAGTCCGGATGATATCTCATTTTTCCTAGTCGCAAATATTATTATTTACGGTAATAAAATGTATAATTAAATTGTAAGGAATGAATGCTTCGCGGATTCATACAGTGTTATTAGATTCTATTTTTCATACCTGCATGAAAAAAAATAAAATTGCATTCATTCCTTAATTAATTTTCCTGAGGTATAGTCATTTGTGGAAAATTGGCATTGTATACATCATATCGCTGCTTCTTAGCGAAAACCTGGTTACCGCAGCTTAAAACAAGCTGCGATTACAAGGTTTTCGTTGAGAAGCGACGATATTTTGAAGCGATGTTGTTGGGTATGCTCACAACTTATGATACTCTGTTTTCTACGTTTATTGTTAACTCCATTTTTTTTACGAAACAATCAAGCTCTGGCGTTACGATAGCGAATCTTGTCTTATCGCAGGGTCCTGGCGGGTTTTTTATTGCTCGACGCCTAAAGCGCCGTGCATATTATGACCTATTTAAATTTAAGTTAGCTACTAGAGAGTCAGTTTGTACATGCAAAAGGGGTAATGAATAGTTTCATGTGCAGTAAACGACGTCATAATATAGTAAATAGTTTCATTTTGATAGCGTTACGACAGGGTCATCTTCGCTAGCCAAGGTTGAACCCACCTATGTCTGTATTCACCCTTGACGTATTTAGTCCGATTTTCTTGAAATCGCGAAGCGCCGCCCAGCGGTTGTCCTGATGGCTGTTTACGTTATTTCGTCCGTTATTGATGATGTCATTAACGCGCGTTTTCTTTCTCGTCATACGTCATGCGGATTAGATAAAAGTTAGTTGCTTCTTTAGTCGAGTTGTCGAAAGTATAATACGTCGACTAAAGATATGGGATTCCTGTCTATTGCAGTGAAATGCGTGGGAAAAATTGCACATCTTCGCATTTTGAGTTGCAAATGCAATGATTTTCCCGCCCGTTGTCATGAACTGGTTACTCATAACAAAATGTACAAGTCGACAATCTGATTGGTTCCAGCGAGACCTCGCTGGAACCAGTGAAAACGCTTTCCAGGACACCAAGAAAATCGGACTAAATACACCAAGGGTGAATACAGAAACGACGTCACGTCGTAGATGTCACCCTTGGCTTGTGAAGATGCGACAGAGTATGAATCTATCAATATGAGCGGTAAATACTCTCAGGCCCCTGGCAGACCAAAACAAAAAACAAGACTAATTGGTGATTCAAGTATTATGCTCGACGCCGAATTGATTTGCCAGAATGTGGGCCTTTGATCTAGTTGAAAATCAAATCAGCTTAAAATGTTTTACAAAGTAAAAAAAAGTACTAGGAATCATTTAAGTAGAAAAGTTTGAGAAACCCATCTGTTCCACCAGCAATTCAAAAGCCTGATCAGTTTGACACAAACTGTTGATACTATGCAAATTGATCAACCCAAATCGTACGTGTAATAAGGTTCTCGCCATACTTTAGTGTAGGCCTATTTTTCTGACAAATAGGCCCTATAAAGACGACAACGATTCCTACGAAAATTTATACTTTACCAACGTTTTGTAAACTATAAATACTTTAGCATGCGCTTATTGAATAAGTAAACGCCATTACTAATCTGGTTTTACATAAAGAATTTGTATATATTTTACCTTTCTACCTGTAATATATTACTTTGAATTTTGACTGCACGTCTATTCTTTCCAACAACGTTTGATATGCATAGACATGTCGTAAATCTGAGACATTTTTATATACATGAAACTGTTCATTACCACGTGTGCACATGAAACTATTCATTACCCCTTTTGCACGTACAAACTAAATCTCCAGTAGCTAACTTGAATTTATATACCATAATATGCACCCTCTAAAAAAGGGGGGTATGGGGGTCTCCCCCAAGAAAATTTTGAAAATTAAGATAAGATTTGGTGGCATCTGATGATTTCTGCATTGCAAGACAATAAATAAAAGAAGGAAAAATGCAGAACAAAATCCATTACTTGCTTTAAGCATGGATGGCAACTAACCAGAGCAAATTTAAAGGTTTTGAGAGAAAATTACAGGCTATTTTGGCTTTTAAAAGTTTTTCTTGGAAAAAGTAAATGTTTTAAAGGTTTACTCTAAAATTAAAGGTCTTTAAAGGTTTTAAAGGTTTCACTAGGAGGCCAGTCAACTATGCTAGAGAGTTAATCAGTGATTGTACTAGTCTCCATAGGCCATACATTTTCAAATGTTTTGAACGCAGACCCCATAGGAAGAGAGTCTTGGGGGAGGGGGATAGGCAGTCTCAGGGCCAAAATTTAAGAAAACACGTAGGTCCTAACTCAAAAATGTCAAACATTATTAGATGAGAATTTTTCCAACGATTGGAGTAAATTTGGATGTATGCAAGGATTCTGGAAGACCCTTTTACTGAACAACATTATCGATCGCAATTGGTTTACTTGGAAGTGTATGTGGAAAACTAATGAAGCAAAATTGTTCTGCCATAAGCTATATGAAGAGATAAAATCGATGCATGTCAACAAAACTTTGTAATTCACTGGCGTAGGGAGAGGGGCCAGGGGGACCAGGGGACCAGCCCATGATAATTTCGAAGGGGGCAGCATATCCTATGCCCCCAAATAATACACCCATATTTTCCTTCAAGAAAGGTCGAGTTATAAAATGCTGTCTGAAAGAGTCCAGATTGCAGACTTCGTACACTTCAAAATTTTCTGGGGGACATACCCTTAGACCCCCTAGCAACGCTACGCCCGGTCGGGTTCCATTCACTGAAACGTTTGTCCCTCCCCCATATTATAATCTTCCTTCGCCTATGTAATTGCAGCTTGTTTTAAGCTGCAGTTACGAAGTATTTGTTGAAATGCAACGAAATGATCTAATGATCTGAAATCCATTTTTAATGGGACTTTTCTCCTTGGGAATACTTAAAAATTGTAAATGGCGGTCTGTTTGTCTGCTAAAGCGATAGAACGATAAACTATAATGGATATATGAATAATAAAGCAAAAACACTTCATAAGTTAAAAAGTTCTTACTACTTTGGAAAACGTTTCAAGTGTAATACTTTAACTGGGAAATGTTGTAATTTATAGCATAGAAAAAATGAATAGTTAATTGTTTTAGTATAGACAAATAACTGATAAAAATCAGCTTAAAAGCTTATAATGTGAAATACATCAATAAATAAGTTCACTTTTTAATCTTTTCTCAAAAGGGTCCTAGTTTTGAAATTTCTCACGAAGAAAACTCATAAAATATCGATGAAAAAATATAAAAAAAAAGAACAACATAATTACTGATATTTCTCTTGTTCTCTCGGTATATTATAAGCCATAACCTGGAATATTAATGATTTCAAAACATTCAATCTGTCGTCTACAACACTATAGGGACAGTCTGGTATTTTTCCATAAGAGTGTAAAACATTTGTTGCGCTTACCCATTCCCAGGTGTGATTTTTTTCTTAAAATGTTAATGATAGAAAAATCATGTGGTGAAATAATGGTATCAACTCTATGTTAGTATGTCAAATTATGGCAAAACAGTGAAGGAAAGGGAGAAACTGCTAATTATTTACATTTTGCCTTTTTTTTAAAAAAAAATCTATATTAGCAATATTTTCTTTTTTCTCTTTGAGGACAACGAATGTTATTGTTTATGACAAGGTATAGATAGACAACGACCTGTGAATGATCAAAGATCAGCGAGTCTAAATTGACGGGGGAAGAGGAATTTCGAATTATAAAAATGTAACTCAAACCCGTCTCCCTGTAATAAATCGACAAAGTACTATCTGGATTCAGCTACTGAACTCTCAAGGCATCACGGACAGCAAGCAATACCTGTCATTGTTCGCTTTTATTCAGTGGAAAATAGGCACTCCTCCCTAATTACATATATTGGAATATACCGTAACCTTTCTTCGAGGCTCAAGACTCGATGTCCATTTATAGAATGAATCAATCCATTCCAGCATATTGATTGTTTTTGAGGCCAAACGGGAAAAAATTTGGAAAACATTATGTAAAATATATATTGTGGTGTAAACTCACGGTGGATAATCACGTTATATACAATTTCAGAAAATCCTCAATAATTTTCTTAATACTGGGCCGATTTGAATCCGGTTTGAAGCAGAGAAGGTGGACAGATGTCTCGCATTAGATGGACGCGATGGA
Source organism: Fragum sueziense (assembly GCA_963680895.1). Classification (NCBI taxonomy): domain Eukaryota; kingdom Metazoa; phylum Mollusca; class Bivalvia; order Cardiida; family Cardiidae; genus Fragum; species Fragum sueziense. The sequence continues at coordinate 53,750,038 of OY804598.1, read as the reverse complement.
TTAACGAAAGGTGAACTGATAAAAAAGTTATTGAAGATCAACCAAAAATTTGGTTGATCTTCAATGACATTTTTATCAGCTGGTTTTAAGAAGTCCACAACGTCCAGCTTATTTCTGGCATTTTCCAACTTCTCTGCTTCAAACTGAATTCAAATCGGTTAAGTATTTTAAAAAATATTGATGATTTTCTGAAAATCTGAGTCACGTGATTATACACCGTGAAACTTGTCCACGCAAATTATCGCAATTCGTGGTCGAGTGGAAAATCGCGGTGATTCCGCGGGATTTGGTGGAAAAACACGCTCATCGCGGCCATCGCGCTTTCCCGCTTTTTTACAGAGAAGAATGGTTGAAGAAATCTCACAGTGGCCGGGAGTAAAAATGGAAATTAATTATGTGATGACAGTGTGTAAATCACGGCTGGATAATCAGCATAAACCTCTTTAATAAAGGGACATAGTATTCCAATTTCATTTTTAAAGTATGTCTTGATGCAAAGAACGGTTATTCTAATGCGTATAAATGCTATCGTTTTTTGAAGTTGTTATTTATAAGCGAAAGATAAGCCTTTAAAGTTGAGACAGAAATAGCAAATTACATATAAACCCGAACTGTTGTGGACAACAATTTGAATAATTTTAGCACAAAAATATGCATTTCTCGTAAACAGCGCAATATGTTAGCATGAAATTTTCATAAGTATGCTCTTTCAGATGAAAATAAAAGTAAAATTCATGAAAAAATATCGTGAAATGTCACTGCAATAATGATGTTAATACGTGACCGATTTGAAATAAACGAAGCAAAGGAGGCACCAAAAAAGCCAATGCAAATAATCTTTAAGAATCTGATCAAAAAGGTTATTGGGGACTATCCAATAGTTTGGTTTTGCGTCAATAACGTTTTTATCTGTTGACCTGTAAAAGATCTACAACATGCATCTGTTGTCTGTTGATTTCCACATTCACGGCTTCAAACAGAATTCTAATCGGTCAAGAGTTCAAGAATAATTGCATAGTTTTGCAATTGTGGTGTCACGAGGTTCGACACCGAGAAAACTTTAACTGTTAAAACGTTGCTTGGTGAAATATTGTTATTTAAAAAAACAATTATTTTCCGAATAGAGGTCGACATTCACCACTTAGTGATTACCTACTGCCTTCACAGCCATAATTCCAACTGTAAGTTTTATCATTAAATCTTACTCTTAAAGATATTTTCTAGTTGAAACAAACCCAATTTCAAAGACTTATTGCTTAAAACACACTTGAGAGGATGAAAAATAACGTTACGACGACTGAATTCGCTGTAAACAACGTTGCAGTTACGCGCGCTTTTTATGACGTCATTTAAAGTTTTCGTCACGGAAAGGCACGTGCGTAAGATCTGAATACCTTGGCAGCGGCCAGATATCGCACATCTGTCCGCTTCTTTGAACATAGTCCGGATGATATCTCATTTTTCCTAGTCGCAAATATTATTATTTACGGTAATAAAATGTATAATTAAATTGTAAGGAATGAATGCTTCGCGGATTCATACAGTGTTATTAGATTCTATTTTTCATACCTGCATGAAAAAAATAAAATTGCATTCATTCCTTAATTAATTTTCCTGAGGTATAGTCATTTGTGGAAAATTGGCATTGTATACTAGTACATCATATCGCTGCTTCTTAGCGAAAACCTGGTTACCGCAGCTTAAAACAAGCTGCGATTACAAGGTTTTCGTTGAGAAGCGACGATATTTTGAAGCGATGTTGTTGGGTATGCTCACAACTTATGATACTCTGTTTTCTACGTTTATTGTTAACTCCATTTTTTTTACGAAACAATCAAGCTCTGGCGTTACGATAGCGAATCTTGTCTTATCGCAGGGTCCTGGCGGGTTTTTTATTGCTCGACGCCTAAAGCGCCGTGCATATTATGACCTATTTAAATTTAAGTTAGCTACTAGAGAGTCAGTTTGTACATGCAAAAGGGGTAATGAATAGTTTCATGTGCAGTAAACGACGTCATAATATAGTAAATAGTTTCATTTTGATAGCGTTACGACAGGGTCATCTTCGCTAGCCAAGGTTGAACCCACCTATGTTTGTATTCACCCTTGACGTATTTAGTCCGATTTTCTTGAAATCGCGAAGCGCCGCCCAGCGGTTGTCCTGATGGCTGTTTACGTTATTTCGTCCGTTATTGATGATGTCATTAACGCGCGTTTTCTTTCTCGTCATACGTCATGCGGATTAGATAAAAGTTAGTTGCTTCTTTAGTCGAGTTGTCGAAAGTATAATACGTCGACTAAAGATATGGGATTCCTGTCTATTGCAGTGAAATGCGTGGGAAAAATTGCACATCTTCGCATTTTGAGTTGCAAATGCAATGATTTTCCCGCCCTTTGTCATGAATTGGTTACACATAACAAATGTATCAGTCGCCAATCTGATTGGTTCCAGCTGGAAGCAATGAAAACGCTTTCCAGGACACAAAGAAAATCGGACTAAATACACCAAGGGTGAATACAGAAACGACGGTACCCTTGGCTTGTGAAGATGCGACAGAGTATGAATCTATCAATATGAGCGGTAAATACTCTCAGGCCCCTGGCAGACCAAAACAAAACACAAGACTAATTGGTGATTCAAGTATTATGCTCGACGCCGAATTGATTTGCCAGAATGTGGGCCTTTGATCTAGTTGAAAATCAAATCAGCTTAAAATGTTTTACAAAGTAAAAAAAAAAGTACTAGGAATCATTTAAGTAGAAAAGTTTGAGAAACCCATCTGTTCCACCAGCAATTCAAAAGCCTGATCAGTTTGACACAAACTGTTGATACTATGCAAATTGATCAACCAAAATCGTACGTGTAATAAGGTTCTCGCCATACTTTAGTGTAGGCCTATTTTTCTGACAAATAGGCCCTATAAAGACGACAACGATTCCTACGAAAATTTATACTTTACCAACGTTTTGTAAACTATAAATACTTTAGCATGCGCTTATTGAATAAGTAAACGCCATTACTAATCTGGTTTTACATAAAGAATTTGTATATATTTTACCTTTCTACCTGTAATATATTACTTTGAATTTTGACTGCACGTCTATTCTTTCCAACAACGTTTGATATGCATATACATGTCGTAAATCTGAGACATTTTTATATACATGAAACTGTTCATTACCACGTGTGCACATGAAACTATTCATTACCCCTTTTGCATGTACAAACTAAATCTCCAGTAGCTAACTTGAATTTATATACCATAATATGCACCCCTCTAAAAAGGGGGTATGGGGGTCTCCCCCAAGAAAATTTTGAAAATTAAGATAAGATTTGGTGGCATCTGATGATTTCTGCATTGCAAGACAATAAATAAAAGAAGGGAAAATGCAGAACAAAATCCATTACTTGCTTTAAGCATGGATGGCAACTAACCAGAGCAAATTTAAAGAGACATTTCAGAATTTTTTGTCATAAATTTTACTTTTATTTTTTATCTGAAAGAGCATATTTCCTTATGAAAATTCTGAAAATTCCAAGCCAAAATATTGCGCCGTTTACGAGAAATTTATATTTTTGTGTTAAAATTGAACAAATTGTTGTGGACAACAGTTCAGATTTATATGCAATTTATCGATTATGTCTCAACTTTAAATGCGTGTTTCTCGGTTATTGGCAACAACTTAAAAAAACTAATATTATTTTTACTCATTAGAATAACCAATCTTGGCATCAAGACATACTTTAAAAAATTGAAATTGGAATGAAATGTCCCTTTAAAGGTTTTGAGAGAAAATTACAGGCTATTTTGGCTTTTAAAAGTTTTTCTTGGAAAAAGTAAATGTTTTAAAGGTTTGCTCTAAAATTAAAGGTCTTTAAAGGTTTTAAAGGTTTCACTAGGAGGCCAGTCAACTATGCTAGAGAGTTAATCAGTGATTGTACTAGTCTCCATAGGCCATACATTTTCAAATGTTTTGAACGCAGACCCCATAGGAAGAGAGTCTTGGGGGAGGGGGGATAGGCAGTCTCAGGGCCAAAATTTAAGAAAACACGTAGGTCCTAACTCAAAAATGTCAAACATTATTAGATGAGAATTTTTCCAACGATTGGAGTAAATTTGGATGTATGCAAGGATTCTGGAAGACCCTTTTACTGAACAACATTATCGATCGCAATCGGTTTACTTGGAAGTGTATGTGAAAAACTAATGAAGCAAAATTGTTCTGCCATAAGCTATATGAAGAGATAAAATCGATGCATGTCAACAAAACTTTGTAATTCACTGGCGTAGGGAGAGGGGCCAGGGGGACCAGCCCATGATAATTTCGAAGGGGGCAGCATATCCTATGCCCCCCCAATAATACACCCATATTTACCTTCAAGAAAGGTCGAGGTAAAAATGCTGTCTGAAAGTGTCCAGATTGCAGACTTCGTACAATTCAAAATTTTCTGGGGGACATACCCTTAGACCCCCGTAGCAACGCTACGCTCGGTCGGGTACCATTCACTGAAACGTCCCCCCCCCCCCCCATAGTATAACCTTCCTTCGCCTGTGTAATTGCAGCTTGTTTTAAGCTGCAGTTACGAAGTATTTGTTGAAATGCAACGAAGTGATCTAATGATATGAAATCCATGTTTAATGAGACTTTTCTCCTTGGGAATACTTAAAAATTGTAAATGGCGGTCTGTTTGTCTGCTAAAGCGATAGAACGATAAAATATAATGGATATATGAATAATAAAGCAAAACACTTCATAAGTTAAAAAGTTCTCACTACTTTGGAAAACGTTTCAAGTGTAATACTTTAACTGGGGAATGTTGTAATTTATAGCATAGAAAAAATGAATAGTTAATTGTTTTAGTATAGACAAATAACTGATAAAAATCAGCTTAAAAGCTTATAATGTGAAACACATCAATAAATAAGTTCACTTTTTAATCTTTTCCCAAAAAAGGGTCGTAGTTTTGAAATTACTCACGGAGACAACTCTTAAAACATTGAGGTAAAATGATAAAAAAGAACATAATTACTTATATTTCTCTTCTTCTCTCGGTATATTCTAAGCCATAACCTGGAATATTAATGATTTCAAAAATCCAATCTGTCGTCTGCAACATTTTAGGGACAGTCTTCTATTTTTCTTTAAGTGTGTAAAACATTTTTGCCTTACCCATTCCAGGCGTGAATTGCTTTTCATAAAAAAGGCTAAAGTTACGAAAAAATATGTGATGAAATAATGGTATCAACTCTATGTTCGTATGTCAAATTATGGCAAAACAGTAAGGGACAGGGAGAAACTGCTAATTGTTTACATTTTGCCTTTTTTAAAAAATCTATATTAGCAATACTTTCTTTTATTCTCTTTGAGGACAACGAATGTTATTATATTAATTGTTTTTACGGCCAACCAAGAAAAAAAGCTTTGGAAAACATTGTGAAAAATATATATTGCCCGTTACAATCATTTTTTCCACTTTCCAAAGCTTTATCATTCTAGAACGAGAGACAATGTAACATTACATTCTCTTGAAAGTGTCGTCTGCAACCTCTTTGAGTTCAGACAAGTCTAAATTCTGACGTCTGGTAATGGGTTAACCCATTACCACACAATGACTCTTTTTAACTCCCTACACAATAATGGCATCGGAAAACATTGTGGAAAATGAAGAAATTGCTTGTGACAAGCAATTTCGTCCTTTCCCATAATGTTTACTACCCCAAAAGACAACAAGAGTGCCATGGTCACAATATACGCCGCCCCAGAGACTAAATTTTAAGGGGGCATAACTCAGACAAAAATCAATGAACCATAAAATCCTTCCTTCATGCACATCTACCAATTGAGGTGATAACATTGACTAAGTTTCAAGAAGATCCAGCCAGAACCTTAGGAGGAGTTGCGTTGACAAGAAAAGTGGACGGACGTACGGACGGACGGACGGACGGATGGACGGACGGACGGATGGACGGATGAACGGATGGACGGACGGACGGACAGACGGAGAAGATGACGCCAATATACGTCCGCCTCCGGCGGCGTATAAAAACAATGTTGAATTCCATTCATTTGAAATTGTCGTCTGTAAAATCTTTGAATTGGAACAGTCTAAAATTTGTCGTCTGGCAATGGGGTAAGTCACATTCCAGATCAGTCTTTGATCCTTTCCCAACCGACAAAATTTAGGATATTCCAATTTGAAAACTGCTGAAGACGACACAATGGATTTTACAAAAGGTAAGATTTATGAATTATAAAGATAAAAAAAAACTTTGAGGATAAGGCAAAAATGCCGATGCAGAAACTTTTACTTTAATATTTTCTCAAGCCTTTACTATGAGGCACGTCAAAGACATGTCTTATTTGGGAAAGGGTTAAAAACAGTAATGAATGTGTTATTATTAATTAATAAATGGAAAGCCGTTTGAATTAGAAAAAAACCTTGTATGTGACGGTCTGATTGGATGTATTTGTTTGTGTCATGGCTTTCACCTATTAATTTCGTTGTATATATATTTTTTTTAAAGAAATAACGGATATTTTTTCAAATGATACATTGTGAGCCGGTTTAGTTTTTACGTTTTCTTTAATTCGTGCTTTTTTTATTTTCTATTCTTTTAAAGAAGAAAATATTAAACTTAAATTCAATTTTATTATATTTCAATATTCTAGCTTTATTTCTTTTGTTGATTAATTCAATTTTGCAGGTTTGCGATGTTGAATGTTTATACACTGCTCAAATCAATTGATGGAACACAAAATAGGTTTTCCTACAACTTATTCATTATGTTAACATTTCTGCTCGAATCACAAATAAAGCTTTTCCTACTGTCGAAATATAAATCACTCACCAATGTTAGATATATGCAGAATGTCCATCGCCAAGGTCGTATTTGTGTAATTTATAAGAATCCGTCCCGGCGTTGCTTATCAGGTTGCAAGCATTAAAACACTTCCATTTTTGCGGGGATTCAAAATTCGGTAAGCCAATAATTATTGTTGGTTATAATCATTTTCCTGAGACTTACACGTACAATAGACAGGACCTCTTAAAGTATTGTCTCACGGATAGCGAAAATAACATTCATGGAGACAGCCTACGCTCGGAATTTACATGTAATGAAATTTGGCGTGAAGTTAGTAAACTAAATAATGGTTCATATTCATGTGCATTCCAGAAAACAATTAGATTTCCAAGTTTCCACCATGATCAAAGAGTGTACTCATATAAAAAGAGTGTGCACACTTTCTGGGTCTTAGTTTCATCGCTTAATTAATCTTAAAAAATGTCCAGTAGTCTATGATCATGTATAACAAAGTGCATTTTTAAAATTCTTTACAAATAATTATTTCATATCAGATTATTATGCTAGGAAGCAACCAATACAAATATACTTTTAAGATATCTAAATGTTATAAGCGAATTCAGTTCTCAATTTTACCCTGTTCCATTTTTTTGTCAAAATATGAAAATTACGTAAAAGTTGTCTACATATATCCGGATGATTGTCACGGAATATCAAGTAAAAATTAAACCGGAAACAGAGGCGCATTCTTTAGGGCAATTTTTTAAAGATTTCCTAAGTTGTTTTAGATGAAGTTTTTTCAGACCTAGATTATGACTGAGCTGTTCCAAATGCTCCATACTTCATACAAATGACGTCATGTATGGATAATTTCCTTAGAGCCATGGAGCATTCGAAACAACTCGGTCAATTCTTTCTTAAATTGTTTCTACAGGGTTAAGTATGGAAGCACTGAAGGGCAATTTTGACTTGCGACTAATGATTAAGGACTTCGGACTTGTGACTTACGAGTTTTGAGATATGATTTGTACAATTGGGCTAGGTGCAACACTGTTGTAAGTATGTACGAATTCCACATGCCAATGCAGTTTCTTTTGGATGTCGCTTATTGACAGAAAAGTCGTGCATTTTCATGTGTCAAAATGCTCATGCGCGCCCATGAGATTTTTGACAAATAACACTAACTCTAACCTACACACTAACTTTAACTCTGGCTCTAACCCCAAACTATATAATAGTATTTCTACATGGTGCTCAGCTGCTTAAAATGAATTCTATCAAAGAAAATAAAGCACCTAAAGTCTGCATTTTTTAATGCAACCTCTTCTTTACGAAATGTGTTTTAAGTGTGAAATTTACAAAGAATGGTCCTGGTCATGCGACCTTGTAAAAGTCATTGAAGCTTAGCCGCTTGATGCTTTGCCACAGAGAAAATGTACTCAAAACAGTGGAGTATATTGACACTGTGGCAATATACATGTATAATAAGCATTTCATTGGTTCTAATTTGTGCGCATTGGTCTGGTGGTAGAACTAGGGCGTTGGAATCAAAGGATCCTAGGACCTTCAAATCCAACCGATGCCATTAGAGTTTTTCTAAGCAAAAATGCATCCCAACTTTGCTTCTCTTCCCACATGTACATGTAAGCTGCCGTCATAGCGTAGTTGGTAAAGCATTTGGCTCTCACTCATAAGATCCCCGGTAAACTATTGTGGATGAGCAGCTGTAGGCTCTGTAAGATTGTATTGGAGTACTGGTGAGAGAAACGACAGGAATCCATAATTATGTGCTCTTGCCACCGTGATATGACCATAGCAGTTGAAAGGCATCAATCAATCAATCAATCAATCGATCGATCGACCGACCGACCGACCGACCGACCGACCGACCGACCGACCGACCGACCGACCGATCGACCGATCGACCGATCGACCGACCGATCGACCGACCCAATACCAAACCAACCAACCAACCAACCAACCAACGAACCAACCAACCAACCAACCAACCAACAAACTAACCAACTTGATTAACTTAATCAATCAATCAATCAATCAATCAATCAATCAGGTGTTTTACAGAGTCAAGTTTGGTGTTATTTGTCAGAAATGTCCTGAGAGCATGAGAATTCTGACACAGTTCAAATGCACGACTTTTCGGTCATTTAGCGACATCCATGTCAGAGCTATTGCATGTGGAATTCGTACATACTTACGGCAGTGTTGCACAAGGCCCAAATGCACAAGTCATAACTCATAACTCACAAGTTACAAGTCCGAAGTCCTAAATCATTAGTCGCAAGTCAAAATTGCCCTCCAGTGCTTCCATAGTTGAGCGATGGGCTCCGGGCGAAAAATATGGCAATGGTGCCTCCCATTGGGCGTCTTAAAAATCTTGCTCTAAAGTTCGCTTTAAACTAAAACATCTTAAGAAATCTCAATATATCTCAAGAAATCTCGCCCTAAAGAACGCGCCTCTAGTTACATTTGGAATTTCCTTCTGAATGCTGTTTTTCTAAAATATTACACAGTCAGGAGAATTCAAATCATGTATGTGTAACGGTATTTGTTATGGAGTGGATTTCAAAGGTTTTGCCTATGGTCTTATTTGGACTTTTCCCAGTTGGGCCCTTTTTTTTAAAAAAAGAGGAAATTCTGTTTAAAAAACAATCCCGATGCACTTAACTTAGCAATGGGTCTTTTATTTATGTTTTCATCAATTTCAAGCAGACCAGAGGCGCGTTCTTTAGAGCGAGATTTCTTGAGATATCTTGAGATTTTTCAAGATGTTTTTGGATAAAGCGTTCTTTAGAGCAAGATTTTTAAGACGTTCAATGGTAGGCGCCATTACCCTATACTTCGTGCGGAAGCCCTCGGTCAACTCTGTAGAAACAATATAAAAGAGGCTTGACCGAGTTGTTCCGAACACTCCATAATTCATAAACCGCGATGTTCCGAATGTTCCATGCTTTATTCAAATGACGTCATCATGACGTCATTTGTATAAATATGGAGCATTCGGAACAGCTCGGTCAAAATCTCGGTCTTAAAAACGCTTTACCCAAAACATCTTAAGAAATCTTAAAAAAATCTCGCTCTAAAGAACGCGGCTCAGAAAAACACATTTTTTCTCCGATAGCATTTTTTTCACGAAAAGGCGAACATGTTGATGCCATGCATCAGAAATAGATACTTCCAGCCCCAAATGAATTATTAAGAGCATTCGTTGACTAAATTCCTTGTTTACAAAATGGCACCATAAAAATATGTATGAATTATTCATCAATACAGGTTAAGCTCAGGTTAGAACAATAATTTGCAAAAATAATTGCACCCTGTTGTATCCCAATTGAGAAACATTTTGAAATAAACTTTTTAACTATAGGCTAAGTATGGAATTGAAGAGTAGTAAATGGTTTAACTGAATCATCGACACTTTTCCATATCATGTAAGTTCATAACTAGTTCCTGGAGCAAAAATTACAAGAATGAATACTTGAAAATGCTACATAATGTACTTTACCGTACATATTTCACGCACCTTTTTACAGCTCATAACATAGGACAATACCTGTTTCGCATGTCATAGTGTCGGTTATGATAAGGAATGAATTTAGTACCTGAGTACCCGCGGGCAGGGTACAAAATTAACACTACCAGGGTACAAATTTATTACCCGTTACCCATGAATAATGTAGGCTTTAAACTTGCATCAACTAGAGAGCCAAAATTTTAACATTTACGGAAGATAGATTATGTGACTGATGTCAGGTAGACGGTGGGTCAAATTAATTTATTTGTATAAATAAACGAAAGGATATATGATGTTCCTTTTTTATAGATATGCGTGTAAGCTTTCAGAGATTCTACAGAATTACTCATCGCAGATAAGGCCACAGTCATTGATTATTTTGGAGGTTGCAGTCGCATTATCTTTCGTAGCCGACTCTTGTCTGTCATCGCCGCAACCGGTTGTACAGTGTATAAAAAATATGTAATTTTGTTAAAAATTAACGAAGTTGGTGTCTATTTTCTGAAATTGTTGTATTATATGTCGGACGTCCTTGCTGAAATCTTTCCAGAAAATACTCATAAATAATTTATGACAAAATTATCTCTTTCTTTCTAAGGCTTATTGCCGTTGATTCGACAACTCAAAATGTCACATTGTGTGATAAAAGGAACATTTCATCTGGAATACGTTCTGGCTATTTTCTGCGCACTAACACTAACATGTGCAGCCATGAACAGACAATATACGTACAACGCACAGGCACAAATAGATGCAAAATATTGCTTGCACCACCAATTCACATATTCCGGTGTAAGCATAATACAATGTACCGCAATGTGCGTGAAATCAGAAGGGTGTCGGGCTACAGCATTCTTATCGTCGAACCAGACGTGTTTAGGATGCGGCTACGTTATGGATACATATTATTCGGACCAGTATGACGTACCCGTGGACATTCCAAGTGGATCCGTGCCCTATACACGTGAGTACCAGCAAAATACCTACTTTCTTTCCTATTTCCTCCATGTGCCACCGTCTACCCAAATGGGGTTTTGTGCATAAACTTGTCGGATAAACTAATGCCAAATTTTAAATTCATATATTTGACAATAGGCTAAAGAGGTTATGCAATTTTAGAAAGTGATGCGTTTGAACTTTTGCCAATAATCAGTGTCAGTACATTGTATTTACTATTGCTGTACATAATTTTATTTCTTTTCTTTTTTTATATTGTCATTTTTACAAGATAAAACTACAAAGAAAGGCAGGAAACAAAACCATGGGTTTCAGTCCATATCATCGCTGTTCAACAGCAACCTCGTAACTTCCGTTTACAACAAGCTGCAGTTACGAGGTTTTCGTTGAAGGGCAACGATATGCAACTTGTCATTTTAGCAGCCCTATCAAGCTACCAGTATATTGGGTACTACGCAGATAGCGGCCCTGTTGACGATCCAGCGACAACATGTGATAGCGGCAACCGAAGTCTACCACTCGCAGTACATGATCATGCCATGACGCCTATGTTCTTAACAACTCATAGATTTCGATCTGTTTTTATTATCATTTAATTATTGTGTACGAAAAAGGAAGAAATCAAGCCAGAAACAAGGCTATTAATAGTAGTGCCTAAATATAGTTCGATAGACGAGACTGACCGCTGTTTACACTGTAAACGGCGGTCACTCTCGTATGTCGGACTATACTTGTCATTTCAGCTGCCTTATCAAGCTACGTGTGAACTGGGTACTACGCTGATTGCGGTCCTATTGACGATCCAGCAACAACTTGCGATAGTGGCAACCGATTTCTACCAATTGTAGTCTATGACCTGTTTAAAAAAAAGTGAATAAACAAGGCTAATGCTTATACTGCCTATGCTACTTGTCACATTTCAGCTGCATTATCAAGCTACGTGTATACTGGGTACTACGCTGATTGCGGTCCTATTGACGATCCAGCAACAACTTGCGATAGCGGCAACCGAAGTCTACCACTTGTAGTTTTTGAGTCCTGTGTTTTTTTTAAAATACAATTCACATTTCAGCTGCCCTATCAAGCTATGAGTATATTGGGTACTACGCGGATTGGGGCCAATAGCACAGTGTATAGTCCACTGTACGCACTAACTTCCGCTTGCGAGTAAGAAAACGAGTCAAAAAGGAGATTTGGATTTATTTCGTATTATGGTGGAAGGTATATCAAAAAATATCATTCCTGGCGTAAATCTACGGAAAGAACTCTATTTTCCGACCAAAATGCAATTGCTCACTTAATTTTCTCCAAATCGTCATTTCGATTGACTCCGAACAAAGATTTCAATGCTTAATATCTAATATAAGAACAAATCCTTTTGATACATTGAAGAATATTCATCTATGCTCCCAAATATTACACGGTACAGTGTGTTAAAACATCAGTTTAAAAAAACCGACGATAAAACTGTCACTGGTGTTGCCTGCTCACTGCACGGTTGCTTGCTACCTCATAGAACGGTTGCTTGCGAGCACAACCAAAAATCATGTACGGTTACTTGAGAGCAAAATGTGTTATAATTTTGTATATTTTTCGTTTTGAACAGCGATTGATGGTGATTTTAGTGTCTAAATTCGCATACATTTAACTGTTTTACATATACAGTGCATTGAAATGTTTTAGGAGTGGGTAAATAACCCAAAGTTGTAAAAAAATGCACTGTTTCGTATTTATAATCATGTTTTATTTTGTTTACAAAATTATCCTCATAATCTTAAATGATCTTTTTTATACAAAATTTGCATATTTTCGAAGTTAATTTCATGTTGAACTTTGACTTAAATCGATATGGAAGAGAGTGCGCTATACAAACACGTGGTTAATATAACATTTCTTTTTTTGTAGCATGAAATCATATTGCATCTATTGTGATGCAGAATCGAACCAGTTTTGTTAATTGATAGACCAAATGATTATTAAACATCCTGACCAAAACCTGAAAATGAAGACTATCAACAAATCAGAGCTACTTGTGAAGTCATACTTATTTTTATGCCCCCGTATCGAAAGATCGGGGGCATATTGTTTTACTCGTGTCAGTCTGTCTGTCTGTCCATCCATCTGTCCGTCTGACTGTCCGTCCGTTCGTCCGTCTGTCTGTCCGAAAACTTTAAATGTGCCTTTTCTCCAAAAGTACTTGACATATTCGTACGAATCTCAAATGTGGTATGCAACTTCCTTTCAATATCATCTATGACATCCCTCAAGGTCATCTGTTAACCCTTATCAACACAATACATGAAAATTTAAAATTTTAAAAAAATTGCCATTTCGGATGCATTGGTGTTTCTCAAACACATCTTGTTTTTTTAATTTAATACCAAACATTAATGATCAGAAATTGGTTCATTTATTATTCATTAATCATTGACCTTCATCTAAACAACTTTGTAAGAGTTCAAGCTTAAATCCATTTGCATACTCAGGCGCCTTTAGATGCACCCTAAAATTTGGAAAATATTGAGAAAAGGGAAGACAACTGCTGATTACCCGAAATTTTATTTTTCCTACTATTACAAAGAACTTTCAATTTTGCTGTCTGGTATATCCCCTTCGAATTTTGAACAGTCCACAATTCTGTTGTTTTGGGAAGGGTTACATGTAAGTTTAATCATGGCTGTATTTTCAATGGCTTCCAGATTGTAATTTTATTTTTATTTGCTTTTCTCAACAGACTTAACCCATATATGCCTGAATTTTTTATTTCTATATAATTGATTTATTCGTGAAAGGAATACAAATACTAAATAGAATTGAACATTTTTTACGTTGTACAGTACTTTATTTGGCTAAAATCGTTTTATTTTGTATGTGTCCTGAAAACAGGACTCTAGGCATTAGAGTAATCAAAATTCCAAAGTAAACCCTCATTGATAGAATAATACCAGATAGTTTTAAACCACCATTCTGTTCCAAAAATGTCATTAACACACATAAAAATATGCTTTGTGAAAAGGAGGCTTCATGCACCACTAGATCAAATGCAATATGCACCCTTTTCTCAGAGCATATCTTATATTTTCACTCTCTCTTCGCTAAAATCATATATTTTATATTATCACTTTTCTTCGAAAGCCTCATCACTGCAATTTATAAACAAGATAATTACTATGTTTTGAAGAAAAACGTTATTATTTATTTTCATTCCGTTGGTATAGACTACTAAAATGCAAAGTTTTCAAACACTGATATTGTTAAAACATTTTAAATGAAGCCGAACTGAACGCTCAGTAAAAATGGTTTGCAAAGCATTTTGCAAAATGCATTAAGTCAGTGCTACATAATGACTGTTGTAGTTGCATTGAATATATTCTGGAAAATGTTTGTGGTAAGTAGAAGTGTGCCCTTTTGGTCAACTAATTGCAGTGCATGATATTCTCTGAGCTAGTGGTACTCCAACAATATGTGTCTACTGTCTTCGTGCTCCAGAGAAGTTTGTTCAAAAATCCCAGTGATCTTCTTTGAATACATTTATCATTAAATACTGCACTCCCTTCTTCATGGGTGTCTGTCTCAGAGACTGGTTGTGGATGTTGTTGACCGGAAATGTTGTTTATATCAACATCTCCGTCTTCATCCCCACTGTCCTCTCATCTCCTCCTGTCAAATCACCTACAGGTGGGTGTTCTATATGGATATCAGCTCTTTGAAAAGCTTCTTAGTCCTCGACCATTGTTAGAACTTTGTCCATATTAGATCTTCTGCAAAAACATATGGAATTATTCATAATATTTAGCAAGGACAAAAATTGCCCCCCGCAACTATTTACGCCTACAGTCCTGTTTTCAGGACACTTCTAAAATGTCGAAATTGCCATGGAAAAAATTACAAATGAATATTTTTTTTTCAATCATATCTAAGAAAGCATTCACTTGGCAACATATTATACTCATGATGTTCTATTGAAATATTGATAGATAAAAAGTTATAGACATACCTTTGAATTGTAGCCATTCCAAGAATCGCCTTTACCGAAAAATGGTATATTTTGTTCCAGCAAATACAGAAATGTGGGAATGTTATCATTTTCAACGTTCTAATACGTCTAATTCGGGCTTATCTGGTGATTTATACTATAAAAATAAACACTTATCACTAATTAGTGGGAAAATATGTGGGCATATGGTATTGTCCTGAAAACAGGACTCTCGGCATATATGGGTTAACACGAACAAAAGTTTAACTTAATTTTATTAAAGCTAAAACATATGTGCTATTTCATTTTTAAGGTGTTCGACTGCCTTTTAGAAGGCGGCGGTGTCATTCTGTAGTTAGAACAAAAATACGTTGCCTTAATTCCACCTGGAAGCTCAAATGATCACATTCAAGACCTTTTTGAAAACTCTAGATGCCCAGTTCCCAGTATCACTTATCACATTGGTACATTTTGCTGTGGACCTTTGCTGTTATGATACAACATCCGTTCATGTCAAACAAATAAAAAATCACCAAATAGAACTTTGTACGGTCGAAGCTATGGAAAAAGACTGTACAGGGAAAATAATTCTGCGGTCTTTGATCAGAGGTTATCTTTATTTATGTTTGATCTTTGAAACAGATTGGTTGACACATGAGCATGAAGATTGAATGAATGGGGTTTAACGCCTTTTTTTAATTGTCTCAGTCCCTCAGCGGTACTGCCATACTTTTCTTTTCCGACCTACTTCTTCTTCATGAAAATTTTCGTCTAGTGTATCTATAACAAAAGATTCATCCATAATCTGAAACACAGTCAGTTATATAGTTTTTTTTTGTCAAATAATATTTAAAAACACCAAACTGGTGTTCTAACTCAAAGCTGTTCTATTGAGACTATGTAACTAGAGAATTATACTGAGTCAAAAAAGAAAATGTGCATACTTCTACTTCATATATCTACGTAACCGCTGTAATTAACTTCACCAAACTTCTACACAAAGTTAAGCTATCAACTTTCTCATGATTTTTGACATGGGAAGCAACTTTAGATGAAAAACTTGTCTGGCATATCACCAAACTCTGATATCACCTTTTTGCGCGTGGTTATCAAAACAAATGTTTCATAATAAACTTTTTTGTCAAAAATCTGTATTCAAGGTGTATAAAAGCTAAATCAAACGTAAAAATTCAAAATGCTGAATAGCCAGATATGCTACGTCTTAGTAAACACGACAGATTTCAAACGTTATTTTTGCTAGTGTCTTGAACCGTTCAATTGTCATCGTTCTGAAATTAGGCGTTTGCAATCATGTTTACAAAAGAAAGGATGCATTTTTGATAGGCTTAGGTCTGATATCCCGAACGCAGGAATGACAAGACAAGATCGTTACATGACGTTGACGCCCTTACGTCAACGTGTCAAATATGCAAAATTTATGGCGATTCAGTAAAGCAAGCATATGTAAGCAACATTGGAAGTCGACGAAGGCAGACGTACCGCTCAAAGGAAATTTGAGACCTTATGTTTGTCACATTATCGTGATGCCTAAATCTTACGTTACGCCTGCATTCGGCACATCGTCATCGGCACGGGACGCGTGAAAATAAGTCATGAGTGTGGTGTATGGCCAAATATCTCTTCTGACTGAGTTTCGAAAAATTAAGGGCCCAGTTAAATAATTTGCAGGACGCGGAATACGTCTTGCAATATGAACTAAATGAAATTCCAAACGATAAAATGAAACGTTGTGTTCGATCAGTGAGACCACAGATCTTTGCCTTCATTCATCAAAGACATGTCACAATAGAAATTGAAGCAGAAATCCCATGAAATGTGCATTATTTAATCTCCTCACGTTCGTCAGCAAGGTCTGTGAATTTCGAAATTGACCCCTATCTCAAATATATTAAGAAAACACAACAACAAATCCATTTCACACAATTTAAAAAGACACATACTTATAGACAATTGGATTATCTTTAATTTCATACCAATATTATAATATCAGTATTCAAAATTACGATAGAAATTCCAGTTATTCTCTGTGCACATTTTCTTTTTTGACTCAGCATATATAAATCATAGATGCAATGTATTGTTTCAATGCATTTTTGAAATTGTGACCATTAATAAAGTTAGAATCAATTTTTTTAAACAGTTCTTTTATGCGAAGGTTCTCATATCAACATTCAAATATTCATATGAAAAATAATTGCTTAAAACCCATTTTCATAATATTTTTTTGGCAAGAAAATACTACTGAGCTCTCATGTAACCGTACAGTGGCATCGCAAGCAACCGGACTAAAGCTTTCACAGATTGAGCAAGCAACCGTACAGTGAGGCGACAACACCAGTGGCGTTTGATAGTCGATATTTCTTAAACCAATGCGTTCATGTCTGTTATTCTGTGCTAAGATGGTGTATCTTCAAAATGTCAAAGGAATGTGATCGTATATAAGTCGTAAAGCTTTGAAATCGATGTTTGAAATCAATGAATGTGACATTTTCGAAATTTTTTAGTGAGCAATCGCATTCTGTCTGAAAATGTAGCTTTTCTCAAAGGATAAACTGGGTAAATAACATAGTGTATGTACATACAGCCCATACATGTAAGATTTTCTTCATTTTTCATTTTATAGTTAACTATTTACCTGTTTCTCTGGCTGCAATCTAATCCTCGACTCATTTCTTTACTCGCAAGCGGAAGTTAGTGCGGACAGTGGACTATACACTGTGCTATTGACGATCCAGCAACGTCATGCGATAGCGGCAACCGAAGTCTACCACTCGCAGTACATGATCATGCCATGACGCCTACATATTGGTTCTTTTTTCGTTTTCGTTGAAAGACAGCAATATGCAACTTGTCATTTCAGCTGCCCTTTCAAGCTACGTGTATATTGGGTACTACGCAGATTGTGGCCCTATTGACGATCCAGCGACAACTTGCGATAGCGGCAACCGAAGTTTACCACTCGCAGTACATGACAATGCCATGACGAATGGGTTCTGCTTCCAGTACTGCGAACAATACGGTACTCGGTACTTTGGAACAGAGGTATAGCTTACAATAAATTACCTGGCAGAGCAGTTTTATCTAGTTATCAGTTAGAAATGGTCTGACATGTCATTTATCCTGAGCTGTATATGATTAGATCGTATTTACCAACAATTAATCTTAATTATGTTGTCAATATCTGTGGTGATATTTTCCTTACACAAATCATATTTTAAATAAACATTTTTGTCGTCTGCAAAAATGTCAAATCAGAATAGTCCAACTTATTGCCGCATTGGAATGGGTAAATGTCGACGATTTACACAAATTTACGACGTTAACCGGTTTCCACACAATAGCTGCTTAAGACACCTTTTTTGCAAAAGCTGAAGGAAAAATTAAGACAAACGAAAGATATGCTTATTGTCAGGTGTTTCTCCCCTTGTCTAAATATTGTCTATTTTATATCTTTTAGAAATAGTTCACATTGTAGGTTAAACATTTTTTCGGCACATCGATATTTCTCATCGATTTTTCGGAGTCAGTATGTCTTTCAACATAAATAATATTATGTGACCCACCGAATTTCGACGCTGAAATCTTTAATAGGGATCGATTTTATCGAGTTATCCGTGACGTAATTTCGGACAAATAATAGTATTTTGTAGGTGTTTTTATAAAATCCCGTAACTATGGCTTGTTTCAAGCCGTAGTTACGAGGTTTTATAACAACACCGACGGTTTATCAAAACATAACACTTAACCCAGTCTATATTTAGAACAAAATCTATTGCTATTGTTTCTTATTTCTGTCAGACAGCAAACTATTGTTTATGTGGACTGGTATTATAATAAGTATGGCACGACGAAAAGTTCGACCTTAACCTGCCCTGGTTACTAGGCTTACACCCAAAACAAATATTTAGTGTTCGACCTTCTTTTTGAACCAGTAAAATTGCAGTATATTTTGAAAATTTAGCCGCTTATTTTGCATGAACGAGCTGTCAGCTAGTTTATGTGACGTCTAAACATAGCCACGCCCCCGTCTCCAATGAACCGCTAGCGAACACGAAGTCTGATAGACTCTGTATAGTAGATTCTGCGCTATATAAACATTCATTGCGTTGCGTGCATTTGAATGGAATCTATTATACAACCTATATCTTATACGTGACCGACCGACTGACCGACTGACTCTCGACGCTGAGATTGTGTTTTCTTTTTTCTAATCCTCAGGCAGCCGATTATTGTTTGTGTGGGCTGGTGTACAATAAGTTCGGGACGTCAAATGCTTCCACTAGGACGTGCATGGGAGACCCAGCAGAAATATGCGGCGGACCAAGAGCTCTTAGTGTATACGAAAGTATAATACAGAACTAAATATCACTCTTTCTCAACAAAACCCTTGTATGTATTGCTCGTTTTAAGCAACAGTTGTATGTTTCATACAGGGTATGTAAAAATGCCGTTATCACTGGTAGAGAGCTCGGCCAAAGTGATGGACGTTTTTCGCTACAACAAGGTACAGATACCGGTATATTGCGTTTAAATGTGAGTTTAAAAATCTGATTGGATAGTTTTTTCTAATAACAATGAATTTGTTCTAAAAATAGACTGGGTTTTCCAATATGTATCGACAAACCGTCGGTATTGTTATAAAATCTCGTAACTACGGCTTTATCGAAGCCGTAGTTACGATATTTTATAACAACACCGACGGAATACTATGATCGCGAAAAAACGTCCCACGCTTTGGCCGAGTTCACCACCAGCGCTTGTATGTACAGCTCGTTTTAAGCAACAGTTAACAAAACGACCTATGTATGTATCACTATCAGTCTAAATTTGTTTGAACACAATTGGTAGTATCACTGGTGGTGAACTCGGCCTAAGAGTGGGACGTTTTTTCGCGATCATTGTATTCCGTCGGTGTTGTTATAAAATATCGTAACTACGGCTTCGATAAAGTCGTAGTTACGAGATTTTATAACAACACCGACGGTTTGTCAATACATTACGGTAAACCCGGGCCGCTTTCTTTAGAGCGAGATTTTTTAAGATTTCTTAAGATGTTTCGGATAAAGCGTTTTTAAGACCGAGACTTTGACCGAGCTGTTCAGAATACTCCCATATTTATACAAATGACATCATCATGACGTCATTTGTATAAAGTAAGGAGCATTCGGAACACCGCGGTGTATGAATTATGGAGCGTTCGGAACAACTCGGTCAAGTCTCTTTTATATTGTTTCTACAGAATTGACCGAGGGGTTCTGCACGAAGTGTAGGATAATGGCGCCTCCCATTGAGCGTCTTAAAAATCTTGCTCTAAAGAACGCTTTGTCCTAAAATATCTTTAGAAATCTCAAGAAATCTCGCTCTAAAGAACGTACCTCTGGTCTATTTTTAGACCAAATTCGTTGCAATAAGAGTTAAAAATCTTTAAACGCAAAATATCTATACCTTGTTGTAGCGAAAAAACGTCCCTCGCTTTGGCCGAGTTCACCACCAGTGAATTGGTAGTATAGGAAAGACGATGTTGATTGTGTGAGATGCTGGTAAGAAAAGGTAACTCGTCGTTGAACTCTTTCCCGAACAACAAAATTTTGGGGTGATCCAATTCGAAAGCTGCTGAAAACGTCATAATGGATTATATATTCCTGTAAGGATTTGTGTATGATATGGTACAGAAAATATTGAGACAAAAGGAGAAAGTGCTGATTATCAGCACTTTCTTCTTTTGTCTCAATGTTTTCCGAAGCCATTTCTATTATGGACGTCAAAACCAGGTCTTGTTTGGGAAAGGGTTAACAAAGCTGTAGTTTCGAGGTTTTGCAATAACACCGACTATATATACACATGTATGTATAAAGCTACTTGTCTTTGGCATTTTCGAATTCCCTAAATGGTATTTATACAGGGTGTCCCAAAATATGTGTCCCCATTTTAAACATCTATGAAATTGACAAATGTTGTCACTGAGTAAAATTAGTTACATAGGTATGAAGGGGACATGATGAAGTTTTGTTTGATATATAGAACATCTATATTTACTTTGAAATTTTATTCCACATAACGTTTTTTTTTTTTTTTTTTTTTTTTTTTTTTTTTCAGGTTATTTATCCTCGGTTGCCGGTTGCCCATATGACCGAGTAGTAGACTGGGCGTGCCCAGGAAGGAACTCCCTTCTTTTGACCTGTTTCCAGCTTTGAATGGTGGAGGAAGACCCCAAGTGAGCTTCTGGGTAGAACCACCGACGTTCCGCAAGCCAGCTGGATAGCTTCCTCACATGAAAGTTCATACGTCCCTGGCGGGATTCGAACCATAACGTTTTAAAAAATATGTCATTTTTAACTGTTTTGCCAAATGACGTCAACGACGTCATCTTTTTCATTTAACAAAGTTTCTTTTTCCAAGCTAAGATGATCAAATTGATCCTTTCAATTTTATCTTTCATGACCATTGAGGCTTAAATAGATGCAGTGAAAGTCTTAACGTCATTTAATTTTGAAGGGATCAAAATAATCATAAGAACTAGAGTTCAAAATGAGAAAAGATATTGTTTCACTGAAAATTTGGATGCTGGTGCAAATATAGATGTTCTATATATCAAACAAAACTTCATAATGTCCCCTTCATTTTTATGTAACTAATTTTACTCAGTGACAACATTTGTCAATTTCATAGATGTTTAAAATGGGGACACATATTTTGGGACACCCTGTATTTCGATTCTAGTAACTATCAGTTTTATCGCGTATCTTACACCATCTTTTTTGTATTTACAATCAAGTATTGTTTTATTTTAGGAATAGTTGTTTTAGTTTTCAATCCATATCCGAAAATGCCTTATTTATATAATTTTGTAACCCACAGATTAGATGAATAATGCGGACAGATAACTTGCACAGTCGAGCTAATTTGATCAAAAATCGATTCAAAGAGAGGTGACTCTAATATACGTAAAATCATTACAATTTTTTATTATCTCCCTTAGATTGGACACCGATTCTATGTGTTCGCTGACGCTGGCTGGTTTAACACGTCCGAAAAGAAAGTCATTACATTGACTTCCGAATAAGTGAATGCCATTGAAAAAGTCATAGAGAAAAGAAGAAGAAATTGACAAATTGATCGCAGTTATATCCATAGACTATGTGACCCGTCTTGCTAAATGGGACTTTCTGGGAAGTCCATAAAACAAATTTCGAGAACCAAATTAGGCTCAGTATTGAAAGATCAAATCAAGAAGTTTATAGCGGACGAGAATTGACCTGGCAGAGCATTCCATTCGATTAGCATGGGCTGCTCTGCCAGGTCATTTCTCGTGAGGTATACCTTAGAGTGAAAAGTTTCGATCCTAGTCAGTCTGCGCTGCCAGAGCAGACTAACTAAGATTGATACTTTTTAGACCCCCTTCACTCTCCAGAAGGTCCTTGTTAGCGTGACGAGTCACATACGTATAATTAATGATGATTCTATTTGAACTTATTATCACCGGGTCCATTACCGAACGGACAATTGTAGACTTGTCAAAATTCAAAGATGTTGCAGACGACAATTTCAAGTACATGAAATTTAAGATTTCTTGGTCTTTTCGGGTAGAAAATATTTTGGGAAATGAAGAAATTGCTTGTCACATGCAATTTCTTCATTTTCCACAATGTTTTTCAAAGTCATATTCTTGTAGGGAGTCAAAAAGAGTCACTGAGTGGGAATAGGTTAAGTTTCATTCTTTGGACGCATTTTCCGTAACAAACGTCCATGAGTCCGAAATCGGGTGTACATATTTGAGGAAAAAATCAGCGTTTCAGTGAAATTCAGTTTCACGCTATGTTTTTTCACAATCATTTGAAATCCATGAGATAGGTAACCGTCCCTGATACGACCTCGTAGGCCTATATTAGTTAGTCTGGTTCCCTGTCGTACTATGTATTTTAGTACGTCAGGCATTCTCTAAAAATGGCCGCCTCCAGTGGGCTAATTTAATTACAAAGATAAAGAGCAAAGTTCTTTAATTTTGTGAGCAGGGAAGGGTCATTAGAAGAGTAAATAGGTTTCGGAATATTTTTAATACTAGCAATTAAGGTTTTACATGACCCCAACGCTAACCCGAAATAAAACGGTTTTAAATTATGTACATGAAAACTATATAAAAGCAATTTGGAAACGCTTTCTACCAGTAGTCCGTTTAGCTCAGTGGTGGAGCGTCTGACTTTGACCCCAGAGGTCCAAGGATCGAATCCAACGTTGGGCAAATGTTTTTCGTCTACTTTTTGTTTTAATACATTTTCTCAAACCAAACTATTCTAGAAATCGCTAAGATGCAATTAAACATAATTGGTAATTGTGTTTTTATTACGTCTTTGCAATCTGTAGAACCATTTGGTGTGAAAAATGTAAAAAGAAAGGGGGTGTGGCTAAAATATGTTTCACTCTTGGGATTCGAACCAGGGACCTCTAGAACACAAGGTAGACGCTCTTACCACTGAGCTAATCGGACTACTGATTAGAGACGGATCCAAATTGCCTTCATATAGTTTTCATGTACATAATTTAAAACCGTTTTATTTCGGGTTAGCGTTGCGGTCATGTAAAACTTTTATTGCTAGAGTTAAAAATATGCCGAAACCTATCTACTCTTCTAACGACCCTTCCCTGCTTACAAAATTAAAGAACTTTGTTCTTTACCTTTGGTAAAATATCAGCCCAGTGGGCGCAGCCATGATTGAAGTGTGCCTGACCCAATAACGCAGTATTAGGGGCAGGTAAGCCAGACTAAACCAGCCAAAGCTCGCACATGCGCTAACAGGAACCCGGAGGGAATATTGTAGTGTAACACATAGCCTGGATCGGTCTTTTGAAGAATATGTACACTGGGGCCGCCTTCGATTGGGACTATAGCTCGAGCTATAGTCTGGTTCCCGTACCTGAAATCTACTACGGATTTAGTAGTAGATTCAGTTATTTACACGAATGGGTACCAGTCTACTCGAGCTATTGCATTTGGAACACCTCAGACAAATATTAATAGAGGTATTCAAAATGGAGCTTGTGTAGCTATAATTCCAGTCAAACAGCAATAGAGCGAGCTATTTGGCGTCATTTCCGCAGCAATAGTCTGACCACCGGAAAAGGTGTGGTCCAGCCATCCGAGCCATTACGTCAATCTGAACTCTTTGGATAACAGTGGACCAATCAGCAGTTTCTCCTTTTGTCTCAAAATTTTCTCTGCTTTTTTGAACACATTACATATCTTAATTGCCATTCACTTTATCATCTGCAGCAGCTTAGCTTCTAATTGGGATACCCTAAAATTTTGCCGTTTGGGAAAGGGTTAAACATTGTCTGCATTCAGTAGGCTACAATTCGGCATTGTCTGGGCACTTAAAATATGTTTAGACCCGATAACAACCGAGATGTTCCGATTGATATTGCCTTGACTAAGACTACATACTTTGTGGACATCTTTTAGTTTCATAACCTGATTATTTCATTTTCATGCAGAAATTCATCCTAAATTGTGTAATACTAGGAAGACAAACCCCTTTTTGTACGTTCGAATCCCCTTCATAGAAATCCTGAGGCGCGTTCTTTAGAGCGAGATTTTTTAAGATTTCTGAAGGTGTTTTGGATAAAGCGTTTTTAAGACCGTGACTTTGACCGAGCTGTTCCGAATGCTCCATATTTATATAAATGACGTCACCATGACGTCATTTGTATAAAGTATGGAGCATTCGGAACACCGCGGTTTATGAATTATGGAGTGTTCGGAACAACTCGGTCAAATCTCTTTTATATTGTTTGTACAGAGTTGACCGAGGGGTTCCGCACAAAGTATAGGGTAATGGCGCCTCCCATTGAGCGTCTTAAAAATCTTGCTCTAAAGAAAGCTTTATCCTAAACTTTCTTAAGAAATCTCAAGAAATCTCAAGAAATCTTGCTCTAAAGAACGTACCTCAGGATCTGCCACAGAGAGATTCAAAAGGAATGGCGATATTTTTATGAACGGCATAGCCCCAGGGAATGGAATTTCTGTTTGCAAATAAACAGTTTAGAAATGTCAACATTTGTCCGAAACCAACACACTTTAGTTATGTTTGTTTCCATATAAAGTATCGTGGCAAAATAACCCTTTCCTAAACAAGACCGTATCTGAATTAGAGATGGTCAGAAAACTTTGGTCGAAAAGAAGAAAATGCCGATGATTACCATTTTCTCGTTTCTCATTAATACTTTCTATCACTAAATGTACACACATTCAATTCAATATTAATTTTATTGCTACCATTTTTGTCGCAGCATGCTCAAATTTCAAATTGGAATAGGAAACGATTTTATTCAGTTAACTGTGACGTCATTTCGGACAAACAATAGTATTTTGTATGTGTTTAATACGGATTAGTTGGATCAGTTTTCATTTCTAATATTCACTAGATGATCTTGGTAAATGTTGACACGCCGAGGAACTATGAGGGAAAAGTTCATCAAATTCTGTTGCGATATATAGTTAGTGTTCGAATATTAACCATTTCTTAACCCATTACAACACAGTGACGCCTATTGACGCCTATTGACGCTCTATAATCCAATGCCATTGGAAAACATTGTGGAAAATGACGGAATTGTGAAAAGGAATTTATTCATTTCCCACAATGGTTTCTACCCAAAAACACCACAATTTGACGTATTGAAGTGGGTTGAACGACACAATTTTGAACTGTTCAAAAAGGAAAGTGTTGAGGACGACCAAAAATATCTGGGTGTAAGAGTGAAAATTCTCTTCTTTTGAAATAGTGCAAATTTTAAGGAATCACCGATTCCTTAAAATTTGCACTTTTTTCAAAAGATTATAGAGATGAATATGCTGTTAATCAACATCTTCTTCTTTTTCCTTTTTAGTTTCAAAGATTTAGCGCCTAGGTATGCCCGAACGGATCAAAGTTTTTTATCAATTGCTGAAAATGAAAGTTGTGGGAGGCTACTAAATTAATCTGATTTTAGGATGAAAATTCTCTTTTTTTAGAAACAGTGTAAATTTTAAGGAATATTGTGTGAACATGCTATTAATCAGTATCTTCCTCATTTTCCGTTTTAGTTTCAAAGATTTAACACCTAGGTACGTCATTTGAGAATGTAGGACGTTTTGGCCATGGACGTTTTGGCCAGAACGTTTTTGGCCAAAAGGTCCTACCTTGTAAAATATTGTTGCCAAAACGTCCGTGGCCAAAACGTTCGTGGCTAAAACGTCCGCCCGGCGCCCACCGTCATTTGAACGCACCAACGTACGTTACCAATTGTTGATAATGAAAGTTGTGGGAGGTAACTAAATTAATCTGAGTTTAGGATGAAAATTCTCTCTTTTTTAGAAACAGTGTAAATGTTAAGGAATAGTGTGTGAACATGCTATTAATCAGTATCTTCCTCTTTTTCCGTTTTAGTTTAGTTCCAAAGATTTAACTCATAGGTTTTCCATTTGAACGCACAAACGCACGTTATCAAATGTTGATAATGAAAGTTGTGGGAGAAAACAAAAATAATCCGAGTGTTAGAATGAATATTCTCTATTCCTAAGAAGGGGTGAAAATTTTAAGGAATGTTGGTGTATATGTTGTTAATCAGTATCTCCCTCTTTTCTCTTTTTAGTTTCAAAGATTTAGCACCTAGGTTCGCAAAACGCCTCAATATTTGTGTTAACGGGTTGCCATGGAAACAGACATTTGGAGGATAAAAAAATCACCGAAATATGTACTGATTTAGCCCATTTCGACATAATGACACTTTTTGACGGCCCAAAGGATACCAGCTTTGCAAATTGTCGTGGAAAATGAAAAAAAATATTTGTGACAAGAAATTTCTCTATTTCCCGCAATAATTTCTCTTCAGAAACACCAAATAATACTCAATTTCATTCACATGAAATTGTCGTCTGCAACACCTTTGGATTCGAGCCACTCTTAAATGTGCTGTTTCGAATAGGGTTAAGTCAAAATAGGAGAAATCGTAATGAAACCATGGAATAAGACATTTAGAGGATGGCTTAAAGCCGGTACATGTACTATTTTAAGGTATTCCATCCATCATTAGATACTAAAGATTTTGTGCAACTTCGGGCATCATCCGCGACAACGGAAATTGACAATATTACCGGTGTACGCGGGTTAATCTGGAGCACTATACTATGGCGCGCGAGAATTGAAGTAGGGGTAGACCGCTAGAAATAGCGGTCTACCCTTATATTTTTAGCGGTCTACCGATTAAAATATCGGTCTACCCATAAAATAAGGGTAGATCGCTATTTCAATTAACAGTCCAGCGATAAAATTACCGGTAGACCGCTATTTTTATCGGTAGACCCCTTTTTTTCGATAGCAAACCACAGAGCTTGTTCTCTACGTTAGTTCATATTCCCGGTGTGTTGAGGATGTAACGAGCCATTTGATTGGCTAATGAGATTTCGAACAGAAGGGTAAAAAATAATTATCGGTCTACCGGTAATTTATCGCTAGACCGTTAATTGAAATAGCGG